>JAULJZ010133111.1:0-10848 GCA_032270985.1 Heliamphora pulchella | reverse complement strand
TAATTGTCTGGTAATATAAAGAATCAAAAGGTTTTTTCAGAAAAAGAATTTAATCGTTATTTTTTTATAAAGAAACCCAATTCACCCCCCTCTTGGGTTGCCTTGTTCTAACAATAAACATTAGGGTACATAAATTTTGTGACACTGTCGTGGGGTCAAAACGGCACCGTTAACAACTCTTGGTTGTGAGGTTAAACAATCATATGACATACTTGATAGATTCAGTTTTACTTATTATGAAATGTGATATTGAGAAATATTATTCTTATGAATTGAAGAAAATTACCACTAGTGGAAATTATGAAATGACTTTCTTTATTATGAAATTATGCTAAAAAAATTCATGTTTAATTAAACTTGATCTTATTCCATAATTGTTTCAGTACACTGAATGATACGCAAAAGCACCCACCCAGTGGCTAGACTGGATGAGACCAACGAGCCAAAAAAGGAGAGTGACGTTGAGAAATAAGAGGATGTTGGCTAATAGGAGAGGGTGGTTGTGGTACCGAGTCCACACAACAAGCGAGAGAGAGTAGTCGCTATTAGTTGAAGAATAAACATGATTCTCATGCTCAACATAGTGGCCAAGGACGGGGAGAGAGAAAATTAGTGAGGCGACAAGAGCCAGTAGAGCTATGAAAGCATTCCTGGAGTTGTGGCCCATGTTGGCCCTTGCACCAACATTATTAGAGAAGCCGTGTAGTTTTTGTTAATTAACAGTACCATTACGGTGAATACTTTTTTCAACTAATTAAAATTTATTTATCATATAGATTGGGCATTCCATTCCATCTTAATTTCCATGAATAATTAGTTGTGTAGAAAATTAGAGAGCATGGTGGTTTACAGTCACCTTTTGGCATGATTCATCTTGTAACGCTTCAATTTTTGAGAACGTTAAAAACATATATTGCTATTTAATTAGGGTTATTCTACCGATGCATTATAAGTAAATAGAGTACTTAATTGCATAAAAAAAGTTCAACTGTCTGGCAAACTATTAAATATAAATATTACAGCCATTCATTAGAACGAAACAAAGTATAGTGAATAAAAAGCTTAAAGGCAAAAGAAAGATTGAAAGATATAATCTACTGCTCTCCAAGAGCGATATCGAATCCCCGTGGCTCATCGTACCCTTCTTCTTCCAAATACTCAGGCTCTTCGTGAAATTTCCCTTCCGGTAATTCTTACCCTTTACCTGTGGCGTAAACACCGTATGTCGAAACTCAGAAGTAAACTCTAAAATCATAGCCAGTTAACTCACACATAATCCACCAAACCCATAGTTATATAGATTAAGCATAACATTGTCAGAGAAGAACTAAATATAAAATCAACATACATGGAGTGCAATGCAAATGCATGAGATGTATGTAACCACAACTTAGCTCCCAAACTACACAACTGATTAAGCGAACTCCACCCAGGGAATTCTAAAGTACAGACTTTCTGGACAAATTATACACTAAAGCGATTACCAAAACTTCTCGTTGTGAGTAATAAATGCACCACCCAGTTACATACCGTAACTGTTTTATTCAATCACAACAGTGTGGGGTCGGAGACTAATCCCATGCCATATCCAGACGCTCCCACCTTAAGAAGCGTGATGTCTTCGTCAGTGTCAACTCCAAAGTCTAAATTACGAAATTCAGAATACTAGCGACGAACCCATGGTACCCAATAATTTTAATTATACATAATTTCCATCATAATCAAATTTCATACACCGGAGATGCACCCAGGGTGTTCACGGGAAATACATCTCAAAACAATTCATAACCTGGCAACTTGGGACGCCGTAGACTTAGAATCATAGAAACGATGACTCTAACCTTCCCAACCCACAACGGTACATATACGGTAGACTCCAACATGCTGTGAGTGAAAATGCAACAATGCTCACAATGATTTAACATGTATCTTAAAATACAACTACCTAATCATGGCATAGTACTATCATGGCAATGTACAAGTTTTTCAAGCGCTAAGTACAACCATTTAAAGCATGGGATAAAATTCTCAATTCATAATTCAAGTTTCATGGCATGGTTGTTAATCATCATATAATCATATTAAATCATTTTTCACGCAATTCAAATTAATTAAAACATATAATACAAGTCGCACAACAATGGCATGCTCCTTCATACACTTATCAACTCACTAGTCAACTTTTCATCATCAACTTAGAAAGTATAGCAAAATTTTGAGGTACTTAGGTTAGGAGTTAGGTTCTGGTTTTTGGTGGCCATTTAGAATAAAAATATTTTTTATAACTTATATGTTTAGCACTAAGGTCAAATCTTAAGGCAACTAGGTGAATTAATTTAAATAAGTGAAAACGGTTCAGTACTATACATAAAAATTACAAAAAAAAGGGTCTTAGTTGGTCTCGGTTTTGGGGCATCTAATCAGGTCCTACTGAGCTAAATTTTGAATATGTTTTAGTTCAATATGTTTCCCACAAGTCTCGTGAATAGTGATCATGATAGTTGTTTAGAAAAAGTTGGAGAAATAGGCTATCTTATAAAATGTGTTCAGGCGGTATAAAATACACAACAGAATGAGTTTTTAACAAAGGGTTTAAAAAATGGTTTGGGGGATCATCTAGGGGTATTTAAATCTGATTTTTGGACATAAACTAGATTAATATGTTACCTACTCTTTTTATGAAAATCACTTTTGAAGATGGTTACTAAAAACATGGGTTTTGGGTTGCTCAAAAAGATGTGACAGAGGCTTCTGTTATCCACTAAATAGAAACAGAAAATGTAAGAGGCTATTAGACTTACCAAAGCTCAATATCTTAGGCTCATTTTTGGTGAGTACCAATGTTTGTATGTTGTCTACAACTTTTATGTTTTGACCTGAGCTCAGTTCACGTCTGAAAGTGGAGTTTTTAGGTCTGCCATACCTACTAGTCTGAATGTGACACATTTTAATAAAAATGTTATATCTCGAGTTCTACTCACTCAAATCGGTTCAAACAAATTTTAGATGAAAGATAACATAAAAACCTAGATTTGGATATAGAGAACACACTCAGATTAGTTTTCTATATTTATTTATGATGTTTGAAAATTTGGGGCAAAGAGCTCAAAATTACAAATCTCAGGCCTAACTTAGTTTCTTGCCACCTAGTATGTTGTGTGTCATATTTTGATCAATTTTCTTTGCATGCATGCGTTATACACTTATATATGTAAACTCCAAAATATATATAAGCCACAAAACTCAAAGATACAAACATCCAACTACATAACAAATCACAAAATTTTCAGAACAGTCCTTAAATCCCAACTATGATGCCTTTTTCATGCATTTTAGTTCTTGTTCTTGATTTGTAGTTTAAGCATGAGTTGAGGTGAGTTTGTGACAAATTTGAAGGGCTAGAGAGGAAGGATTAGGGGGTTACTTACTTGGAGATTGATTCTTAAGATTGAAGAAGAAGACTAGGACTTAGCTTTTGTTACCCTCATTCCTTCCTCCTCTTGATTCTCCTTATTCTTCCTTTCTTCTTTCTCTCTCTCACTCTCACACTAAGCAAACTAAATTTTCAGAACTTGGGAGACCTCTATAGAACTCAATTAGGGTAGTGGTCGAGGGTTGGTTATATAGAATAAAGGCTTGGTGGGTGTGATGATGGTTGTAACCAAGGAGGGTCAATGCATGCTCTCTTCTTATGACATTAATTTGATGTAAAGCTTGTAACATATATTTTGTATAGAAAAAGATAGGATTTCAGCCATGACAGATTTTCTTGGGACCCAAGACTTGATTTTTGTGATTTATTATTAAAATATTGAAGGTTTGGTGAAGTATTTATACTATATTGTTAAGTAAAGTGTCCAGAAATTGATTTAGTATATAATGTTGGATACTTTTTCTAAGAAATTAATATAATTTATTTATTTTATGATTAGTATATTATATTGTTGATTTATAATCATTTTGGCACCATTTAATTGTTTTTGTGTTGAGAGCTTGGCTAAATTAGGTTCTTTTACAATGATGTGTCAATTTAGCTAAAATTTAAATTTTGGTGTACTAGGTTTTACTTAGTTTGATTTAATATTGCAGTATTCTTATTCTTCCTAACTTATTTTTTTCTATATTATTTACATATTTTTTATTATTTACATATTTTTTATATTTTGATTTGATTTGACAATATTATTTAATTATATTTTCAAATTTGTCATTATGGGACCTCTTTTAAATAAAAGCAAGATTTTGACACTTGTCACACACTCCCCACCAACCGGCCATCTAAGGGCAAAAGGGTCTTTTTGCTTGTTTTGATTATTTTGTATTATTTTAATTCAAAATTTAATTAATTAAGTAATTGGTTCAAAGTTTGGGCCAAATGTTATAAATTTTGTTGGGCTTGGTTTAAGTGCTTATGGGCTTGAACTAAACTCTTGTTGGACTTGACTTCATATTCACGAGCCTCATGTGCTGAGCTTGGGCTTATTCTAAATTTTTGGGCTTGAGTTTATACTTGGGCCTTATTTTTTATCTTTTTAGGATCCATGATTTTTTTTTCTTGGGTCAAGTTGTAGGATTTCGATTCTATGATTTCGTGTGGTTTCGAATTTGATATCACGTGTTTTCTAGGGTTCTATTCTCGTCTGATTCTATCCCAATATACTGTTTTCGTCGATCGTCACTCCTATTCTGGTGCCCTAAAATCTTGGCCCTTACAGGTTTTGTTCTTGTTTGATGAAAAGATTGTGTAAAAATTACAGTTGGGTTCTGTTTGTGTCTCTTTCGTAATTTCTCTATCCTCTTGGACTAACTTGTAAATTTTATGATCGTTTATGATTTTAGATCTTTAGATTTTAGTATTATAGAACTTAATATTTTATAGGATTTTAATTTAAATCTTAGGGTTTTGTTTTTGTCCTAATCCAATTATGGGATTCTAGCCTTTGTGGGTTTTCATCGTTAATTGCCGTAATATGAAATCGAGTACTTTTATATACGTATTCATTAGCTAGTGTTTGTTGTAGAGAAGGGATAAGGATTACCTCGGGGACTTTCGTGCAAATAGAGAGAATTGAGGGACTCACATGTAATTTGTTAGAACTAAGATTGTTGATGACTTCTAGAGTGATTATGAGATAATTTTATGGTGTCTTCATAAGAGGTGTGCAGCTTAACATGGATTTACCAATTGTTGGGTGTCTTAGGCTAAAAGTGTGATTATCCAAAAGTTCGGGGTTAAACGTGTAATTATTGAAAATTATAAAATATTAAGCCTTTGCGTATATTTTTTTCTTAATTATTGAGTTGGCACTTAGCTTTCCTATTCCTTGGACTTAGAGTCTTGTTATTTGTGTACGTCTTCATTTTGGGTTATTTTTGAAATTTTGTTATTGTTTTTAGACCAAATTGTAATTCTCCATTTTTTATGAGGTTCTAGGATTAAGAGATACTTTTTCTTCTTTAGGGCTTTCAATTTCGAGGTCTGATTCTAGGCTTATTCCTTTGGGATTCTTACTACTGATCTAACCCTGATCTGAAAATCTAGTTTCGATTGATTTAACGTTCTTAATCTAGAGGCTTAAAAATCGGGTCGTTACACATCTCTCGCCACAATAATTGATAATTGGGGTGGGCATGCATGTCTGCCAACGTTTTAAAAACCAAATAGTTAAGTCAATCAAAAAAGAGATCGAGTAGATAAATCACTGGTTTAACTGTTATCAAACCGGAATCGAACTGTGACGTCATAATTATGTAATTAATAAATTTATAATTAAAAATAAAAATGGCCTCTAACTCATAATTTAAACAACAACATAAAGGTAGTGCTTTATGATCTGAGTATGACTTCAATTAAAAAATTAAACCTCCAACAAAGGTAATTAAAATTTAAAGTATACTTAATTCTTAAGTTAAATTAAAATAAATATAAGTGACAAATATAATAAACATAGATCAAGTAATATGCACAAAGTATTAGAGTTTATTACATCACATCATTCTCAAAAAAACAATAAACATTGTTTTCTTCATTATTATGGTGGTTTGATGGTTGGTGCGTTAATGGTCTTGGTTCTGGTGGTCACCTCTCACCTTTGTATTCCCTCTCTACATCTACTATTGAACTTGTTGCAAGTTGCAAGTTGCAATTAGTCAATTAGGGAAAATCTAAATTAGTAATTAGGTTTATTAACTTTATTATACATTTACATTACATGTAATTGAATTTCAAGAGTCAAATTAGAAAGTATTGTAAGAACCGATCAGTTCTTATAACCTACCACCGGTTTAATTGGGTCGACGGTTTAACAATAGATTAAAATGATTCTGTTAAAAAGTAACGATTTTTGTATCTGGACTGTTCAATGGTAAATTCAGTCTATTAATTAGATCGGGTGGTGTAGACATCCAAATTTGACCAAGCCGTATCATAGGCACCTGTTCCAAACATTCTTCAATGATGAAAATATATGAAAGTATGCTAAAACATACCTCTAAACAATTACATATCAACAACTCGACTAAAAGCCAAGAAAACACCCAATTTCTCTTCAAAACGACATGCCGCGACCTTTGATCTTCATGGTCGCCACCTTTTTATGATCCTAGAACAGGCCGCGACCTTTGGAGGTCATGGCTGCGTCCTCTCTTTGATTTTAGAACAGGTCGTTATATTTGATCATCACGGTCGCCACCTTAATGTGATCCTACAACAGGCCGTGACCTTTGGAGGTCACAACCATCATGCTTTTTGGACAGGTGACAACATACCAGAGGATCTCGGTGTTGCCATAATTCCTATAAATAAGCTCTATTTTCTGAGCGAAAGAAGGACAATTTTTAGTGAGCTGATACTTTCTCGAATGTCATACTCACCTAACACTCCCAATACACATCTCGATACTATATCTATTCCTAAAACCATACACGTTCTCGAGTCGAGTTTGAGATATTGCTTGCATTTGGAGGATTCTTGACGCACGACCAGCTAGCCGACCCCGGCCCGAACTACTTGAGAAGACGTTGGAGGACAACTACTCATTTTAGGTAACCGTAGAAAATTGTAATATTTCTAAATTCCCATTTTTTCTCTCTTGGGGGTCGTTACGATTAGGATTACTATTTTTTTTATCCTAATTTTTTTTTGTTATTGTTGGAAGCTAGCTGTCAGGATCCATTGATTATGAATATGATTTAAGCAAAAAAAAAAAAAAAAACTGGACGGGCAATCGCCAAAATCGACTCTAGATCAAAACTTTTTGATGTCAAACGATCAAAAGCAAACTCGGTATATACTCTCAAAGCAAGATTAGAGTTATACCTTTCAAAATCTGTTAGGAATGATTTCGGTTACTGCAACAACTTTTAGTCTAGAAGCTTTAGCGGTTGTAGAGTACAAGTTGAAACTCTAAATCTAAGCCTTTTGCTGTATTCCTGAATGCTAGAACGCGCCTGTAATGTAGGCTATCTCGAACGTGTTCTTCACAACTTTCTCTAGCCACCAAGAGAACACGTGAAAACCCTAGTCGTATATGACGTGTGTCTGTGGTTAGAGTTGTATAACATCATATTAATAGGCTACAGTAGGGACCTGTGGAGTAAATATGATTTGCACTCCCAATGTAATTATAAAAACTCACCTCAACCCAAAAGAAATTTCATAAAAACATTAATTATAATTTATTCTACTAAAGAATTATAATTGCACTCCCAGCCATATTCTCAAAACTGAATATTCGAGCTCATATTATTAAATACTTATTTATTCTTCATACGTTAAGATTACAGATACCCACTGATTAAATTAAACTACTAACAATTATATTTAATTGGCTTCTTCAAAAAATCCTTAAACCCTTCCACTTAATTTATTTGACTGCCGGATAATTAAATCCACCTGTAGGGTTTGACTCGGTCAAAATTTATAAGCTTTCTTAAGGGGTATCATCAATCTCAATCTTTTAGGACGTAGATTCCGTCAATAATTAATATTCACCATATAATCAATATCGTTCTCTAACTCATCGGGATTATAGACCTGTAAAAGATCGCACCCGTAAATGAATTAAAATAACGAATATTAAATATATATAAATAACTAATTATTTCAGGATTAAGAACATAAGCACTCATAATAACTATGAGGTGTGAATTAATTTATATAATCAGTATAAAATTAATTATCCCAACGTGGTCCTGTTCAATACACACAAAGTGTACTAGCATAGCGAGTCGGAATAATAGGCGACGCTATTATCTGTTCTCCGTAACCAATACAGGTGTGAGACCCCGACCCGTTTTATTTTGAAAATGATTTAAGTGTTGATGGGAGTAAGAATTAAAGTTTGTTCTTGCCTCTTTGGTTCAGGTTTTCACCCAGCGATGACCGCTCGAGCGGTGGGTGCGCTCTCGAGCGGGCTGGTGACAGAGAGTGGGTCAGTGAGGTGACTGCTCGAGCGGTGGTTGTCTGCTCGAGCGATGGTATGGCAGAGGGGTATGTCAGCACGGGTCCGCTCGAGCGGTGCCCTGAGCGCTCGAGCGGTGGAGGCCTGACGTGAAATTCTATAAATATCAGAGGCTTAGAAGATATTTTGGAAAAGTTGGCTTCTAAGCTAAGTTTCGATTTTCTCTACCTTCTCTCTAGATTTTGAAGGGCACGGGGCTCGATTTTCATCGATCTGACAGCGGATCCTTACTATTGGTGTCCGGGGCTTCGCATTCATCCGGACAGAATCTCGTTTCTTCAAGGTTCAATTTTCGAGACGTCGAGCTTTTGGCTCACCGAGATAGGATCCTAGACTATATTGTCTTTAAAGGATGATACATGCAATTTTACGCTTTTCTACCAGTTGAAAATGTCTACATAGCATATTGTATGTTTTAAACCATGTTTATACGGATAAAAAGTTTGTTTTATACTTTTCTTGGCATATTACATGTGGTGAGGCGTGTGGGTTTGGCGAGAGAAACCTTTTGGGTTGGACTCGTAGTGTGATGGCTTTGGTGAGAGGAACCTTGATGGGTTAGACTCACGCGTGTGTTTTTGATTTTTGATGTGATAATAAAAAAGGGACCGTATTGGGATCTTCGGATCTAGTAAATTTGGGCACAAGTTGTTCCTCGGTGAAAGATCGAAAAACTGCGCAGAATGGATTTCTCTGCCTGCCAGATAGTGAACTGGAAAAGGAAGTAGATCGTGTCAGGGTATAGAAGGTTCCGTTACTCCATGGGGCCTGTGTGGCCAGGTGGATGGTTGCGTTACTTGGGTCTATATGCCCGTTCGGCATCGGTGCCTTATTTTAGACCACGGATTGGTAGAATCACTTGGATGTGATCTGTGTGTGTGCGTGCGTGTGTGCGCGTTGGTTAATTGGAGTTTTCTGATAGAAAACTATTTTGAGGCTTGTGTTGGCTTATTGGAAAACTGGTGGTTTTCAAGATAAAATTTTTTTGAGGCTAATGTGATTGAGTTAACTATATGCTATGTGATTACATATCCTGCTTTACGATTTTATAGTCAGTTTCTATTGCGCTTCAGCTCATGTAGTGAGATTTGTCAAACCTTTTTCAGGTGAACGTGGTCCTGTAGGTTGACCTTGAGGTGCTGGAGGTGGCGGATGACAAGACTTTTATTTTGTTTGGATAGGTAGTTTATTCCTTTTCGTATATGTGTCATGTTTCGATGTAACGTGTAAAGCATATGAAATTCTTATGAATGTATGTATGATTTATGCTTTCCAGAGAACCATGTGTTGGTTGTTGTTTTCCGTAGTTTCTTACTATGTTTTTCGTTGGTTGGTGCAACGATTTACAAAAAGGGGTTTTCAATGGTTTATGTTTTATATAAACTCTTGTGCTTCGAGGGGCGTTTTAGAATGGCTTACACATCCTTTTAAAAGATATTTTCTATTCCAAAACATGTATTTTGATTTTAAAGGCTTGGTTTATGGGGCCGTAACTGTAGTCTCTTGAGCTACTCTTTGAAATCCAATAAACCATCGGTAGTACGTTTTTACAAAGGTTTTAGTCTCTTTTAGGCTTTATGGTTTCATCCCTTTTGTTTAGGCGATTTTGGTGGTTGTTCGGCGGCTTTTCGCGTAATCGGAGTTTAAGGCGTGACAACAGGTCTATTAAAACTCTACGCTACAGTCGTACTAATGATTTATCTAATTCCATCTAAAATGTAAACCAAAGACTTATATTCCATAAGAATATTTAATCTGATCTTCCGTGTGCAAGTCGAACTCTACACATCGGATTAAATACTACGTAAAATAAAAGATATCTATGTACGACATTAAATAAATAATGAAATGCATACATTGCTCATTAAGATTTTCATAAAAAATAGAAAATTTAATTTTATTAATAAATAAAATTAAGTTACTAAAGCTAAAATATCCATGATTTTTTGTATACAATCCTAACAGTTATATGTCTGTTCTTTCAAGTAAGCATGTATATTCTTTTTTTCGATAGTACGATAAAATAAAATGCTAAAAAAATAGAAATATACGTGACCTTTTGTGAAAAATAGTATGTAGACAGTATCCTATAAATTCTGTATATTATGTTTTCTTGTATATTTACACTCCTGCACGCACTATATTCACTTCGAAAATCACTGTATAGTCTTTGGTTATCACAGCCGCAACTTTTAGTTGTTACGGTCGTGGCCTTTATTTGCTCGTTTGTAACGGCCGCAACTATTGGTTGCCAGGCCTGCAACATTTTATTCTTTGTTCATAATGGCCGTTATATTTGATGTTCACAGTATTAGGGTTGGTATACTGAAAATCATATTTTTAGTATTTAATTTTATTTTTAATAAAATTAATTTTTCATTTTATG
>JAULJZ010133080.1:0-10849 GCA_032270985.1 Heliamphora pulchella | reverse complement strand
ACGGCCGTTACATATGTAAATATACTAATTAATTAAGAATTTAATAAGAAAATAATGATATTTAATTAGTATAAAAAAAAACTATTATATAAAATATATATATATATATATATATATACACATAAATACATGTAATATTTATTTAATACAAAAGTTACTATAAATACTAATAATACCCATTAGTATGTAACCAAAAGAATTGAAAACCTGGATTAAAAACCTTCAAATCAGAGTATAAATACTAATAATACCCATTAGTATGTAACCGAAAGAATTAAAAACTTTTAAGGCAAAGCCTTCAAGTTCTCTGTATATATATGTATGTTGGTTAGGTTTTTGGCTCTCAGGGATATCAGCTCATCAGTTATATATACAGATTAGAGGTTAGGAAGAGGGAGCCTCAGGTATTGGGGATTAGGTAAAAAAAAGAAGAAGATAAAAATGGTGAAGGAGGAAGTAGCGCGCGGGCGCCGCAGCCCCTCCCCCGACACCTCTGCTCCACATCGCTGGCCACATCCGGCGCCGTTGCCGCTGCTTTCCACGCCAACGACTCCATCGCCACCCCACGCCATTGCCGGACCTCCTTCTCTCTCTCCTCTTTCGGTTTTGTTTTCTCTCTCTGGGTCTCTCTATGTCTCTTTCTGTACATATATACACGCACACATCTATATATACATACACACACACGCGTATTTATTAGGTTTTGACACTAATGTGATCTGTGAATCTTTTTATTAAAGAAAAACTAGCAGACCCTCACCTCGCATCCATTTTCGGGTTTGAATACCATTGCATACATCGCTTGGGCAATTTGCTGATTGTAACTTTATGAAGAAAGTGGAGTCACGTGTGAAATGTGAATTTCTTTGCAAACTGTGTATCACCCAACCTACTCACGCCACTTGAATGGAACCACATGCATGATGAAAACTCCTGTGTATCTATCTTTGATTTTTGGGTGGCTTTGCATGTTCCTGTGTAAATCATTTGGTTGCTTGCATTCTTTACACTAAAAAGGGACCGTTTGGTTGGTTATAAATTATTTTCTTGTTATCTTGACTAAAAAGCTATTGGTACTAAAAGTATTTAATAGAGATGAAAAAATTTATAAAAATAAGAATTTTCTTACATTAAAAATTTTGAAGCTTTACATTTTAAATTAAACCAAATAAATTCATGTACAAGGAAAAAGCCAGTGCATGTGTGTGTTCGCGTTTCAACTAGCAATGCACTGTGTATATGCATGTGTATGTTTATCACCATGGGTGTGTGAAAATGTGTGTTTAGTGCTCATGGTTGCTGCGTATGTATGCGATGAGTAAACACACTGTAATTTCTTGTTTGAGTTTGTGTGAGTGTGTTTTACGAGTTTTGTTGGTTTAATTAAAAAATAATAATTATTAAAACATGCCATTTAAATATATATATATATATATATAGTTATAAAAAGTGATTAACGGAATTTTATGAAAACTAAATTTTTAACAAAAACTCAACATTTTTAGAAAGATTAAGAAATTTAAAATGTTATCATTGAGACTAAAATGAATAAAAGACTTTTATTTACATTTTTACGGGTTTTAGTTAAATTAAACCTTTTTAACTAAAATAGGAATTTTCAAATATTTAAAAATGTTAAGAAAGAATTTGTTCTTTAGATTGAAATAGAATTAAAGAATTCTATTTGTCTTTTTAAGTTGAGTTAAAACAATTTTCTAACGAAAGTAAGATATTTTTTAATAGAATAACTTAAAAGATTTTCTTGCATTAAAATTATTAGAGTTAACTTCTTAATTTAACTAAACTTACATTTTTCACATTCTTAAATTGAAAACAAATATAATTCAAAATGATTGTTTTTTTTAAAAAAAGAAATTTAATAAAAATTAAATTATAAGGTTTATATCAAAATTGTTTTGTGAGTATTGTAGTTTTGAGCATAAACTTTTAATATTAACATTTTGACTAGAGATTTCTCTTTTATAAAAGTTACCATGGCTCCGAGAATGCTTCTAATACTAGTATTTTTGTATGTTGGTTCTAGATCAAAAAATCTTGGGAAGGAATTAATCAGCTGTGTTTGATTTATTTGGTGAGTTCTTAGATATTTTTTTTTTGTCTTTTCTTCACATATTATGAGAGCTCAAAATGAAAACTAAGCCATGAATGTCTGCTATATTTTTTGGGCTAATGAGCCTCTGTATACATGGATTTTGAATATATGATAAATGTATTGATAAAAGTTCGGATGGTCCCGACTCGGGGGACAGTAAAGATACCGAAAGGTCCCTACTCGAGGGGATAGGAAAAGAAAACCGAAAGGTCCTTACTCTGGGGGGAAGGGAAAAGAATACCAAAGGTCTTTGCTACTCGGTGGGACAGGAAAATAATACCGAAAGGTCCCTACTCTGGGGGACAGAAAAAGAATACCAAAGGTTCTTACTACTCGGTGGGACAGGAAAAGAATACCGAAAGGTCCCTACTCTGGGGGGACAGGAAAAGAATACCAAAGGTCCCTACTCGGTAGAACAGAAAAATAATACCGAAAGTTCCTGACTCGGGGACAGAAAAATATCGAGGGTTGAATGGAATAAGGATGAAAATCAGTATGATGTTATAAAGTAAAATGCTTTAACTATATAAAGTTAAACTTAGATAATTTATGGCAAACTAGAAATCTTGATATCTTTGAATTCACACTATCTGTGCTAATGAACGTTGAAATATTTCAGGTGATGCATAATGGAATGAAGAATTGGTAGCCGAGAAAGAAAGTTTAAAGTTCATTTTAATATCTGTATTGCATTTTAATTCTTGTATCTAATTATAATATTTGAATGTCGCATGCACTGTTAGAAGCTCTAGTGGTTTTAAAATGAATGATTAAAAATGTTAATGGAATGATTTCTTTTAATGAATAGGTTACTTTTGTTTCAAAATTGGAATGACTTGAATGAGTTTGTTTAAAAGAAAAAAAAAATCAATCGGCAAAAAAAAAATAAGAATAAGGAACAGAAAATAAAGAAAGAAAGAGGCCTTGGGTGAGTTTTGATTCACTGGCCGATCACGGACGCTCTATATGAAAGTGGGTCGTGACAAGAAATGTGGAGGGAAGCTTTAGATTCAAAAGGGTTTTGAGTAAGTAAAAACAAAACTGAATATATGAAATATAATTTTAGCTGTAATAGGAGTATTAATGATGAAAAAGTAATGATTTAAAACCAAGAGATACCTAAGAGTAAATATTTTCGTTATCTAGGTTCGATTATTAACAAAGATGGAGAGGTTGTAAATGATGTAACCCATAAAATCAAAGTCGGTTGGCTTAAGTGGAGTAGTGCTTCTGGAGTTTTATGTGATCAACAGATACCTACTAGATTAAAAGGGAAATTTGATTGGACAGCTATTAGACCAGCAATTTTATATAAGACAAAATATTGGGCTGCTAAGAAATATCACATAAATAAAATGAGTGTTACGAAAATGAGAATGTTAAGGTGAATGTGTGGTAAGACTAGAAAAGATAATTAGGAATGAAAAAATTCGTGGAATGGTAGGGGTTGTACCAATTGAGGATAAGTTGAGAGAAAATAGATTAAGGTGATTTGGATACATACAGCGTAGACCAATTAATCTAGAAGTAAGAAAAAGCGATAAGATCATGACTAATAAAAACAGTAGGGGGAGGGGTAGACCTTAATTGACATGGGATGCTGTATTAAAAAAGATATTAACCTATTAAAACTAACTAAAGATATGACTTTTAACATAGTAGAATGACGTAAGAGGATTCATGTAGCCGACTCCAATTGATTGGGACAAATGCTTAGTTTGGTTTGGTTGTATGGTTCTATATGATTAGTGCCGCCACAATGATCACATTTCCAATTGCCCCAATTACTGGATCGGCCACAAGTCCTCCCAATGGCATCTCTGTTGCACTAAATTCGTGGTGAGAGGATGATGTTGCAACAGTTGATCCCACAAGCTCTTCAGAATGCTATAATATTAAGCTAAAGGCTTACCAGACTCCTTAATGTTGAAAATTTGCTCATATATTCGAGAAACATTACTTTGGGTAGAGAAAGAGTTAACAAGGGAATTCTAAATATTTTTCAATGTATCACAAAACTCGACGGTAGTAGAAATACGGGGTTTCAAACTATGCCACAACTAATCAATAACCACCGAGTCTGTGCTTTCCAATCCACAAGTTTAGGATCGCCGGTTGCAGGAGGAAGGTCGATAATATAGCTCAATCGTCTCTTCCCTTTAAGAAAAACTTTAAATGCATGAGTTCAAGCTAAATAATTCAATCCATTTAAACGCTTAGAGGTAACACAATGGGGCAAGTCATCATCTTTGAGGTCAAAAGCTTTTATCTCAGCCATGGCTACTGCACCCTTTTGTGTATAACATTAAGTTGGGAACCAAACAGAGAATTGCAATCACAGTTGCCAAATCGAGATATGAATCGTATATCTACTTTTTATTTTTTCAAATCGTGTATCATATCGTATTAAGTATCGTAAGATATTTAACATATTTAAAAATAGATTAAAAAATATGTATGTTTGATAAAACACAAACATCTTACTAATAACATTGTGAAAATATGATTAACAATAAAAATATGCGTTGATCAATACCTAATACATCTGAAAAACATAAAAAATATCCCAAATAATTGCAGTGTAATAACCCAATTCAAATTTATCGTATATATTGTGTTCTTTGTATTATCTTACCATATCATTTAAATTTAAAAATTTTAATATACAATTTTTAAGTTCTCAATTACTTTATTCATAAGATAAAACTATATCGATATTAGTAGCTGAAAATCAATATTGTAAAACTGTTAATACTAGACGGGTAGATATTTATGAAGGCACACAAATATTAAAAAAATAATGTTTTAAATATCTTAACAATGTAAACTTTTTAATAATATTTTGATTTACAAATTAAATTATCTAAAAACTAAGTATTGATGTATCGAATCATGTAGCGCATATCACGTATCGCATATCGTATTATGTATCGTAATATACGAATAAGCATAAGAGACGATAGGTGATACATATTGATTTACCGCTTTAATGTATCGAATTATGAGGTGCATATCATGAATCGTGAGATTTTGACAACAATAATTGCAACCAAGTATGAAGCCAAATAATACTGATACAACTAGAAAAGAAGCCCCAAAAAAAGGAACTGAAAGGACAATTTAGAACCAACGGAAGTCGCTGCCGACTGGAAGAAGTAAAAAAGACCACGAAGCTAGCCCAAAACAACAAATCAGATCAATAGCCAAAAACAACCAATCAGATCAATGGCAGAGGGCTCCAGAGCAGTCACAAGACAAAAAAAATTGTGACCCAAAAATCGCGAAGTAAAGTCACTTCCGACTGAGGAAGATGACCCGAAACCACCGAAAGTGATGAATACTACCAAATTAAGCACAAATCTTAACCAAACATATAGTTTTGGCTCCTATAGAGTAGATTTCGATGATCGAAAAGCACCATGGATGTCGCGATGTGCAAATTAGATGCTAGGGTTTCCGAAAAAGTCGTGATGATTCAGGGGCTCGAAGAATACATCAGACAACATCAAAAAATTCCACAAAAATATCCATAATTACCAGAAGCATGAGATGAAGCCATACATGTATTCACCGACGACCGGCGTCCGTACAATCAGCGGCGTCACACTGACGTCATCGTATGACAGATGATATAAGCACGCCATTTCTATCTCCCGATATGTTTCAGAATGATAAGTGTAGTTCTAGTGTTGGATCGATACTCTGATACCAAGTTAAAGTGTAAAGAAAGTAACTTTAGGGTTTTAGAGAAAGTGAAGAGAGAAGACAAGGAGAAAAAATTAGGGTGCTACAAACATAATCAGTCCCCTCTCCCTGATATCTATTTAAATGAATATACGAATATGACACAATGACAAAAATGCACTTAATATTGAAGAGAAAGACTTTTAACACGTTAAAAATGATTTTTTGCAGTGTATTCTAAATAAGAAGTTCCAATAATGCCAAATGCAGGTGGTGTTTTACCCATTTTGGTAATCTTTACGGTTTTCTAATTTTTATTTACAATAAACATATAACATATTTTTTTTTCTATAAAAAAAACTTATAGTACATGCATATTTTTGTAGAATTTTATCCTAAAATAATTGAGGGGTGGTTGGAGGAGGCTGCCAGCAGGAGATGAATCACTGAAGATGGTGATTAGAGATGAATCACTGCAGTTTATACTACATGCATATTTTATCCTAAAAATATGCATGTAGTATAAAAACTTATACTACATGCATATTTTTGTCTATGGTCGTTTCCAGTGGCAGTTGGAGGTGATGGAGATTTGTCATGGCTAGTTTCAAGAGAGTGATGGAGATTCTCTTCATTTTATTGAGTGCTTGATTTATTCATTAACGACTCTGTTAGATATGTCTTTGCTTCCATCCTCTGTGGTAGATTGGGGTCAATGCTGTCCAGATGTGGGCTTTAGCTTTGGGGCGTGTTTGATTTCGCATTGGAGGGCTCTAGACTGGACTATCTAAGTCATAGTTTTAAATAACGGTAGCGGTCGCCGCAACGGTAACAGTGGCAATAGCGTAGTTTCAAGGCGTGATAGCTGTAGCATAACGGTAGCGGTAATCGGAGCCGTGGTTTTTTTTTTCGAAAAATTAGTGAACAGTCCAATTTACACGTCGCTTACTGTTTTCCATCCAGCATAAGATTTTTTAACGAGCAAAGTCCATCCGCATAAAAATTTTAACGCGCAAGATCCTTTTGAGACAAAAATACTCTCGCTCATTCATCGTCTTTTCATCGTCATCATCGTCCTCCCTATTGTGTTCATCGATTGTTCTGCACCCGTAATTCATAATCCGATTGTTCTTAGGATCTACACCAAACTCCACTTTTTCAAACAGATTCGCACTCGGAACCATCTTCGCCTGCTTACTAGCCATCTCTCTACTTGCTTAGACTTGATCGGAGAATTCTACTGTGAATGTTCGTACAGAACACTGAGATCGTATATGAAGGCGTGATGGTGCATGTATATGATACCGGATCTTTGTTTATTGATTTTGAAATTTATTACGTATAAGATGGATTCTGATTTCAAGCTTGTTTGTTCTCTTTAACTTCCTAGGATTCAATTTTAAAGCTTACTTTAATGGTGTGCGAATTGAAAAAATAAAAAATAAAAATATTCACATGTGTAAAGCAAGCCAACAGATAACTTTATCTGTGTGCCTTACACATGTTTTGAAAGGCACAGATAAATTTATCTGTACCTTGTGTAAGGCACAGATAAATTTATCTGTGTGCCTTACACATGTTTTGAAAGACAAATAAATTTATCGGTGTGTCTTTTACACAAATGTTGTGTAAAAGGCACAAATGTGCCTTACACAAATGTTGTGTAAGGTAAACAGATAAATTTATATGTGCCTTTCAAAACATGTGTATAAGACACACAGATAAATTTATCTGTGTGCATATTAAACAGACGAGTATCAAACAGATAAATTTATCTGTTTGTTATGCATAACAGATAAATTCATCTGTTTGAAAGGTATTTTCGGGAGAAAACGCGCAATTGGACCTTGCGCGTTAAAATTTTTGTTGATGGACTTTGCACGTTAAAATTTATTTTTTTGGACCTTTAGCTGAAAGCCATCCCCCCCCCCTCCTCCTTTTTGCACAAGTCAATAAAATTTAGCCGATATGCATGTTTTTATTCAAAAATCATATTTGTTACAGTTTAAACTAATTTTACTTTTTAGACATGATCCTACATGTCTTAGTTCTTATCTTAATTTAAACTATTTTTAAGATATAAAACATAATTAAATATACAAATCTAACATAAAACTATTAAGATCTAAAGATTTTGAGCTTATTTTATATAGATTTTGAACAAACATCTTCAGAACTATTTTTTTTTTGAATTTTTAAATCATAATAATAAAAAAGTAACGCAACATTAATATATGAATTTAACTTTAAAAAACCATTGGCAAGTTCTTTTAACTCAATTTTCTTTATTGTTGATAGGAGTGTGCACGGGTCGGTTCGGGTCGGGTTTGGTGTCAAACCATTATCCAGACCGAATGTGTCGGGTTCATAAAAATTGCATCCACTTTCACCCGCCAACCATGACCAAACCGTCCGATTGTGATCCACGGGTTAGTTGTCGGGTTGGTCAAAAAGCAAGGAAAACGATAAGTAATGACATCAAAAGTAAAAACATGACAGAAAACAAACTGAAACAAGATCTGTAACATTTGCATCCATTGTGTGTGACTGTGAGTGTTTTGTGTGTGTGTGCGCGCGCGCGCGTGAGAGAGAGAGAGAGAGAGAGAGAGTTGTGTGTGACTGTGAGTGTTTTGTGTGTGTGTGGGTGTTTTGTGTGTGTGTGTGTGTGCGAGAGAGAGAGAGAGAGAGAGGAACCTACTAGTTGTAGTAGAGAGAGCCGAAAGGAGAGCCCTGGTGGGGGCGAAGAGAGCTCTAGTGGAGAGAGAATATCACCGGCTTCACCAATCACCTTCACCGAGAGAGAGAGACAGAGAGAGAGTCGGAGGCGCCGCTTAGGGTTAGGAATTTAGGGTCGTGGGTGAGACTGTGAAGTGTGAGGCGCCTATTTCGCATATGCATATTCGGGTCGGGTCGGGTTGTTGCATTTTTTGGAGCATCACACGATTTCGACCCGTAATCCGATTTAATTACAATTTTTTCATCCGTTTTCGATCCAATCCAAATATCTATCCGACCGTTTAGGAAAAAGTCGGGTCAGGTTGAGTCGGGTTGTCGGTTTTTTGCTCTCCTCTAATTGTCGACCATATATGTGTGTGTGAGTGTGCGCGCGTGTAAGAGGCTGCTAAAGGATGTAACTCGGGTACCTATACACATTGTTTGTGGCTAGATTACATTTTTTGTATTCTTCACCGACCAAGGAATTAGTAGTCTTTGTGTTGATGTTAAATTGGGTAGTGTTTGTACTTAATACTTTCATAGCGTAATAGCTTGTGGTTGCAATTTATGTGGTTTTGCATGACATGGTTCTATGTTCTGCCAGAGTTGTGAACTGGGTATTCTCTCATATTCTACTCTTAAGTTAATTTAAACTTGCAGAGCCTCTCAAGGTAAGGCCACTTTTGGTATTAAATTAAATGTGAACAAATAAGCAGGTGCACGGTATAACTTATATTCGAATCCAGAATTGTTTCTCTACAAAATTGTTGTAGGCTAATTTTTGTATGTCATCATGGTGCACCCAAGAAATTTGTTATCTATCTTCCCTTTAATATATTTTTCTTTTCACAATGCACCTTTTGGACCACAATTGAAATATTGTCTCTGGTTTTGATCAGTTTGTATATAAAATAAAATTATTATTTCTAAAACCCATTTTGACAGTTTTGAACATATGATATTATTTTCCATAATCCATGTTTGGTTAGATTAAACACATTGTTACACACAACACACACACACACACACATACATATATATGTGTGTGTGTGTGTGTGTGTGTGTGTGTGTGTATTTGTTCAATAGGTGAACACATGTTTCGCCAATTTGGGTAAATTAAATACATCATTTTAGTATTATGTAAATTCGTCAACCTATGATTGACTATTAACTGGGCAGACGAGTTTGCACTGGTAAGGGGGTGTATATTGAGGCCATTATGTGAAAATCAATGTTATAAGTGGGCCAAAGCTGTCATTTAGCAGATTTACGCACATTTCAGTCAAGTGTAAACAAACAAGGGATATGGTTGAATAAGAAGATTCCAGACGTCATCACATTTCTAAACAAACTGATGACATGTGCATTTGTGGGAACAAATAATCTAGTTATGGGATGCCCCAGGACTAATAACCCATGATATCTTATCCGTCTCCAAAATAGTCTTGCAATCAATCATAACCTTGTGTCCAAGGCAGTGTGGAATTCTATTGTTGAAAGATTTTAGAAAATATGGGTAGGGTGGAACATGCAATATTTGTCAAAATTGGGGAGGCTAACTTTGATAAATAAAAAAGAAGACTCTCTTAAGTATACCGACTCTCCCCATATGCTTTATGCCTTCATTCATTATTCCATAAGTTGTGAAAGGTTTTCTTTGGGGTGGGATTGGGGAGGAATTTATATATCTTTTGGTGAACTAGAGCACATTCTACTCTTATATTAGAGAGGATAGTTTGTGTATTAGGAGGCTTGATCTTCTTAATCAAGGCCTTTTTGGGAAGCGCCAGCGGATATTTTCTTGTGAGCTGTGACCATGATAAATTTTGAAGTTAAGTAGTATGGTTGAGTATCTTATGGGTAAAATTTGTGAATATTCATGACATTTTGGATTTGTTTGTGGATATACTAGAATGAAGGTGATGGCAATAGTGTCCAACCTTAGATCACTTCATGAGGGGTAAGGGAGAAGTGGGAAAGGGCTTTTCAGGCTATAATACCAACGTTTAGTAAACAAGGAGGCTTTCAGATATAACATACGTTTTAGGACATTGCGCTCCTAAAGGATTTTGAAGATTTGGTGGTAGTTAAATTAGTCTCACTCCTTGAGGTGATAAACCTGTTAGATAATGCAAATATGGTATTGTATTGCAACAACATCTGTAATAAATTACGTGGTTATATCTTAGGTATGAGTTTGGTATGCATGAATAGAATGATGTGGGAATGAAATGAAGGTGGGAATCGAATGTAAGATTGAATGGGGTGAAATGTTGATTATCAATCTACTATTTGGTTGACAACATGAAATGGTGCGTGTGTGGAATGATCATTCTC
>JAULJZ010133069.1:0-10849 GCA_032270985.1 Heliamphora pulchella | reverse complement strand
AGTATTTAATCTGATGTGTAGAGTACGGCTTACACACAGAAGATCAAATTTTAGGTTCTTGCAGAATATAAGTTTTATGTTCAGAGTTTAGATGGAAATGGACATACCATTTGTACAACTGTAGCACAGAGTTTCTGTAGGTCTGTCTTGGTTGCGAGAAACAGATAATAGCGTCGTCTATTATTCTGACTCCCTGTGTTAGTACACTTTGTGTGTATTGAACGGAACATTTGGGATAATTAATTTTATACTGACTATATCAATTAATTTACACTCCAAGATTATTATGAATAGTGCTTATCATCATAATCTTGAAATAATTATTGATTTGCGTATATTTAATATTCGTTGTTTTGATTCATTAGAGAGTGTGATCTTATATGGGTCTATATTCCCAGTGAGTTGGATAGCGGTAATATTTATATGGCAAATATTAATTATTGACGGAATTCGCGTCCCGATAAATCGGGATTGACGATATCCCCTTAAGGATACTTATAAGTTTTAACCGGACCAAACCCTGTAGGTGAATTTGATTATCCGGTGGTCAAATAAGTTAAGCGAAAGGGTTTAAGAAATATTAAGATGCCGATTAAATTAAATTGTCAGTAATTAAATTTAATTGGCGGGTATCGAGAATCTTAACATGGAGAGAAATGGTAAGCATTTAATAACATGAGCTCAATGCAAGAAGGTCTTGAGATTATGAGTCAGAGTACAATTATAGTTCTTTAGTGGTGTGAACTGTAATTCAGTGTTTTATGAAAATTGAAAAAACTGCTGCGTCTTTCCATAATTGCAGAAACCGCTGGTAGATATCTGTGTTCCACTGGAAGTTTTACTCATAATTACTTTCCAGGTTTCTGCTGTAGCCCTATATATATGCGGGTAGGCTGAACCAGTTTTAGATCATATAATTGATATATTATATTTTGTCTCTCAAGACTAAAATATATCTGGGTTCTGTCGGTATGAGTTCTCAATAGTCCGTAACTCATACTACGTTCGAGAATCGCATGCGAAAATACTGCAGAAGATTTGATAGGAGTTTCAATTCGAAGTCAAATTGTAGTTGAAAAATAGATTGACAAAAAGTATTCTTCTAAATTAATTTTGGTTGCATGGGTTTATTTTTATAGTTCTTCGTCAAAAGTTTTACCTGTAGCCCGTTTTGGCATTTGCCCGTCTAATTATTTTTTTTATCGAAAATCGTTTACAAAAATAATAATCTTGATAGTATTGCCTACAACAATTGGTAAAAGAGCTATTTTTGTTTTTTATTTTCGGTTATCGGGGCCGGGTAGTTTTAAAACTATTGCTAACTTTATTTTGTAGGCGTTCTAATCCCGATTTTATAATCGTCATTTATTTTTTCGTATTTGAATGAATGGTATGAATGATGATTAATTTTTTTTTACGGGGGTTGACCGTGATAGATTATTTTTATTAGATCGAATGTGAGCCTACGGACATAGGTTTCGATGTAAAATATTTTATATTTTTTTAGTTTTTTTTCTAGTTTATTAGAAAAAAAATAAATAAGAATAGGTATGGAAGAATAAAGACAGCGGCAACCGGCGGTGGTTATGGTGTTTTCTTTACAGTTTTTTTTTTTATCTCTCCAAATTTTTTTTTTCTGAATTTTATAAATAAAAATAAAAGAGGAGGGGAAGCAAACAGCCACCGCAGCAGCCAAACGCTGCCTTGGGCGGCGGCGCCTAACCCAAACGCAACAGTGATTCTTCCGCCTAAGCAGGCGGTTTCCAGCCGTCCAAACGGCGCCACAGTGGCGCAATTCCAGGAAGTTTTTTTTTTTATTAAGCGCGCAAACAGTGGCAAACACATTTCCCAAGCAAACGGCGGCGCCTAAACAAATCCACAGTAGTGTGATTTTCCAAGCAAATAACAAACCGGCAGTTTCCATCCACAGCAAACCAAAACAAAAGCTACTGTTTTGGTGCAAACAAAACAGTGGTATTCCAACAGTGCTGCGACGCTTTGAAGCTTGGATCAACATCAGCGGTTTTTTTTTCAAAATGTTAGTAGGGCACTGTTTTCCGAAACAGTGGCGCAATTCCAGGCGAAATTGCCGCCGATTTCGAAACACTGTAGTTTTTTTTAAAAAACACAGCAGGGTTAATCCCAAACTTCATGAAGATTGATTCGATCAAGCCGCGTGGAGCCAATCCAAAACACTGTTGCGCTGCAATTCCAAACACGCCGCCGGTCTCCAACACAGTAACAGTTTCCTTCTATGGTGCAAATTCCGAAACAATTGGAGAATCAAATAATTTTTATGCTATCAGGATACTACAGGAAGGTGATACAAATTAAACTATTGCGGCTTATCTACAAAACAGGATACTGAAAGAGTTTCAGTTTGATCATAAAACTAGAATATTTTATATT
The DNA here is from genome assembly GCA_032270985.1 of Heliamphora pulchella. Classification (NCBI taxonomy): domain Eukaryota; kingdom Viridiplantae; phylum Streptophyta; class Magnoliopsida; order Ericales; family Sarraceniaceae; genus Heliamphora; species Heliamphora pulchella. The sequence goes on along the minus strand of JAULJZ010133069.1, from coordinate 8,440 downwards.
TATCTTGTATTTAATTTAGTTTTTATATTAACTGCGTAAATGATAAATATTGATTTTATTTATCATGTTAATTTAATTAATTTAAATTTATGATTTTAATTAACATATTTTGTAATAAAAAAATAAAATTAATTTTTTAATTAATTAATTTTAATTAAATGAAAAAAGTTTTATGTATTTTATTTTTTTTATAAAATATCACGTTTAAAATTATTTTTTTAAATCGGATATCTTGAGAAAAAAATGTGAGAATTAATTCTTGATTTTGAATTAATTAAATGAAAAAATATTTAATCGAAATAAATTATTATTTTTCAAAAAATGTGGAACAAAAAATAAAATAAATAAATTCCTTTAATCACTACCTTAGCGGAAAAGCTGCAGAAAAAACTTTACATTTATTAAATTTTATTTGTTACGCATTTAAACACGAAAAGATGGTTTGACAAATTTTGCTAGAGGCAAAACTGCCAAGATCATTATTTTTGCAAACGATTTTTGGTAAAAAATTAACTGGACAGGTAAACGCCGAAACGGGCTCCAGATAAAACTTTTGACATAGAACGATCAAAATAAAACTCGTGCAATCAAAGTTAATTTAGAAGAATACCTTTTGTCGATCTATTCCTCAACTACAATTTGATTCCGAATTGAAGCTCCAGTCAAATCTTATATTCCCATATGCGATCTTCGAACGTAGTGTGGGCTACGAACTATCAAGAAATCGTACCGGCAGAACCCAGATATCTTTTTATCTTGAAAGACAAAATATGATATATGATATAAAGCTGGTTCAGCTTACCCGTATATATATAGGGTTACAACAGTGACTTGGGTAGTAATTATGAGTAAGACTTCCAGTAAAACACATATACCTACTAGTACTTTCTACAATTATGGAAAGACGCAGTGATTTCTCCAATTTTCATAAAATACTAAATTACAGTTCACACTACTAAAGAATTATAATTGCACTCTGACCCATAATCTCAAGACCTTCTTCTATTGAGTTCCTATTATTAAATGCTTACCATTTCTCCCTACATTAAGATTCTCGATACCCGTCAATTATATTTAATTACTGACAATTTAATTTAATGCCCAAACTGGGGTGTGAATTAATTTATATAAGCACTATTCATAATAACATTGGGGTGTGAATTAATTTATATAATCAGTACAAAATTAATTACCCCAAATGTCTCATTTAATACAGACAAAGTGTACTAGTACAGAGAGTCGGAACAATAGACGATGTTATTATCTAATCTCCATAACCAAGACAGGTCTACTAAAACTCTGTACTACAGTCGTACCGATGGTATGTCAATTTCTATATAAACTATTAACATAAAATTTATATTCTGCAAGAACCTAAAATCTGATCTTCTGCGTGTAAGTCGTACTCTATACACCAGATTAATTACTATACATAATATCAGACATCCATGCATAACATTAAAAAAATGATACACATACATTGCTCATAAAGATTCTCATAAAATAGAAAATTAATTTTATTAAAATAAAATTAAATACTAAAAATATGATTTTTAGTATATCAATCCTAACAATCTCCCACTTATATTTAAAATTATGCTGCCACACATCTGAATCACATGCCCTCTACATGACTATCAAAAGTCTTAACCAGTAAGCTCTTTGTAAAAAGATCTGCAAGGTTATCTCCTGATGCAATCTTGGTCACAGCAACATCACATCTCTGTACAATTTCTCGTATCATGTGATACTTACGCTCAATGTTCTTGCTTTTCTTATAGACCCTTGGCTCCTTCGAGTTTGTAACCGCTCCGCTATTGTCATAGTAAAGTGTAATAGCCGACTGAACTGAAGGTACCACATCTAGATCCAACAGAAAGTTCCTGAGCCAAACGGCTTTTTTGGCTACTTCGGAAGCTGCCACATACTCGACCTCCATGGTAGAATCAGCAATGCTGGACTGCTTGATACTCCTCCAACTTATAGCTCCACATCCTAAGGTAAACACATATCCTGAGGTAGACATACGAGAATTCCTATCAGACTAAAAATCTGATTCTGTGTACCACAAAGATATTAGACTATCTGCCTGGTAAACTAATATATAATCCTTAATCCTTTTTAGGTACTTGATTATATTTTTTACCGCAGTCCAATGTTCTTGCCTTGGGTTAGACTGATATTTGCTAACTATGTCAACCGCAAAAAAAATGTCGGGTCTAATGCAAAGCATAGCATACATGAGGCTTCCTACTACCGAAGCATAAGGAACCGCATTCATCTTCTCTATTTCATCAGGTGTCTTAGGACACTAAACCTTGGATAGAGTGATTCTATGCCTGAAAGAGAAAAACTCTTTTTTGGAATCCTGCATGCTAAAACGAATAAGGATATCATCGATATACTTTACTTGTGATAAGCCCAACATCCTTTGTTTCCAATCTCGCACAAGCTTGATCCTAAGGATGTGACTAACTTCTCCCAAATCCTTCATATCGAACTGCCCAGATAATCATACTTTAACCATAGATAATGCCCCTACATCATTTTCGATGAGTAAGATATCGTCTACATAAAGTACTAGAAAGATCGCCATGCTTCCGTCACGTTTTTGTCACACTTCTTGTACACACAGGACTCATTCGAATTTTGATCAAAACTATAAGACTTTATAGCTTGATCAAATCGAGTGTTTCAAGACCTCGATGCCTGCTTAAGTCAATAAACGGATCTCTTAAGCATACACAATATGTGCTCCTGGTCCTTTGCAATGAATCCGTCTGGTTGTATCATATAGATACACTCGTCAAGGCTTCCTTTAAGAAAAGCTGTCTTAACGTTCATTTACCAAATTTTATAATCAAAATGTGCGGCAATGGATAAAAAAATTCGGATAGACTTAAGCATGGATACTGGCGAAAAGGTTTTCTCGTAGTCGATCTCTTTTTTTCTGAGTGAACCTTTTAGCAGCAAGCCTAGTTTTGAAAGTTTTAACCTTCCTGTCTACTCCTCTCTTCTTCTTGTAGATCCACTTGTATCTAATGAAGTTTATCCTTTCGGGTGGTTCTACAAGTTTTCAGACCTTATTGGAATACATAGATTCTATCTCTGAATTCATAACCCTTTGCCAAAGATCTACATTTTTGTCTTGAAGTGCTTTATTGTAGTTACAAGGCTCGGTATCTAGTTCTGCTGGGATCCTGTCAAAAGACTCTTCCAAGAACATATACTGGTCAGGTTGTTTAACAATCCTCCCACTATGACGAGGCACTACCTGTGTCTGTGTAATATCAGTGACTTGTGGTTCCTCTTCCGTTCTACTGGTATTTTCTCTCAGTTCTTTCAGAACAATTTTGCTATTAGGCCTGTGATTCATAATATAATCTTCTTCCAAGAATCGAGTATTGGTGCTAACAATGACCTTCTGATCCTTAGGATTATAAAATAGACCACCTTTCGTTCCCTTAGGATACCCTACAAAGAATTAGACTTCTGTCCTCAGTTTCAACTTACCCGCGTTCCCTTTCAGCATATGTGCTGGACATCCGCAAATTTGAATGTGTTTCAGACTAGGCTTACGGCCGATCCACAATTTTGTGGGAGTAGAAGGTACTGACTTAGAAGGTACTAAGTTTAGAATGTATGCCGCTGTCTCTAAAGCGAGTTTCCAAAACAAATCGGGTAAACTTAAATAACTCATCATGGATCTTACCATCTCCATAAGAGTCTTATTCCTTCTTTCTACTACACCATTCTGTTGTGGAGTGCCAAGTGTAGTCAATTAGAATATAATCCCTTCTGATGACAAGTAGTCCTTAAACTCTCCAAAGAGGTATTCCCCACCACGGTCAGATCGTAGTGATTTGAATTTTTTGAATTTCTCAAAATATTCAGACTTACGGTGCATCAGGTAAATGTATCCATTCCTTGAGTAGTCATCAATGAAACTGATGAAGTGTTCAAAGTCACCTCTAGCCCGGATTGTCATAGGACCACACACATCAGAATGAACCTGCTCCAACGGTTCTTTAGCTCTATAGTTTTTGGCCGAAAAGGACCTCTTGGTCATCTTACCCTCTAAGCAAGATTCACAGACTAGAAGTGCCTCCACTTCTAATGAACTCAAAGGTCCATATGCTACCAATCTGTTTATCTTTTTTAGATTAATATGACCCAAGCGTAAGTGCCAAAAAAACGTTTGGTTTATTAAAGAAGAAAACTTTCTCTTATATGATAAAGTAGATTTGTAATTCATTTCAGTTAGTTGCAATGTAGGAGACATAGGAGATACAACATACAGATTATCCACCAATGTAGCAGAACAAATAAAATATTTATTTTTCTTCAAAACGACAGAGTCACTAAAATGAATAGAATATTTGTCCTTTATTAAACTCGAGACTGAAATTAATTTTTTTCTAATCGAAAGTACATAAAGACAATCTTTTAGAAGTAGTATCCTATCTCTACTAAAACTGAGAGTGGCATCTCATACTGCAACTGCTACCACCATTGTATTATTGTTCATGTGCAGGTAAATTTTTCCATCACTGAGCTGCTTGGTTTCCTAAAATTCCTACAAAGAATTGCAGATATGATTAGTGGCTCTCGTATCGACGCACCATGTACAAGTAAATAACACCGCTAAACATATTTTAATAATCAGTGAATAGAAATTACCTTGTTTGTTTTGTTTACTGAGAAAAATCAGACACTGCTTTTTCTAATGCCCAAACTGGTTACAGTGATAGCACTTGCCTCTCGGCTTCTTCACACAAGCTTTTGGTCCCTTAACTGCTTTTAGATTTGTATTTCTTTATGTCTGAACCTTTTTCTTCTTCTTACCTTTCAGCTTAGACGAAAAATATTTCTCAGCCACATACACAGAACCTGGCTTCCTAAGAACACCCTCGGCTGCTTAAAGTTCCTTAAGAAGTTCTGCCAGTGAGTAGCTGAGCTTATTCATAGAATAGTTTAGGAAGAATTGCTTAAAACTTTCAGGCAGTGACTGGAGTATGATATCGACCTGGGTTTTGCCATCAATTTTAGCTCCAAGGATCTCTAATTCATTCAGAAGACTGCTCATCTTTAGAACATGATCCCTAACTGGTGTACCTTCAGCCATGTTTGCATTCATTAGAGATCACATGGCCACCTACCTAGCAGCACGATTTTGATTCCCAAATATTTTTTTGAGGTTCATCATCATGTCATAGGCATTGGGCATAGACTGATGCTGATACTGCAAAACATTTGACATTGAAACGAAAATGTAACAGCGAGCCATCTGATCAGCTTTCTGTCACTTCTAATGGGCCTGGGTTTCCCTTTCGGTAGCCCCTTCATCAGGTACTGGTGGACATATCTCAGTTAAAATAAACTTATAATCCTCAGTAGTTAATACAATCTCCAAGTTCCGTTACATAATTTGGTCCCGTAAGTTTATTTTCATTGAGAATGGAAGCTAGTGGGTTGAAAGCCATTTTAATCCTGAGAATCACATAATTAAAATAACCGTTAATTATGATGAGTAAAATTTTGAATTTATTTTAATTTTGTTCTCAATACCATTTTTAAATTAATTTGCCAGTATCCTGGTAACCTGAGAATAGCATACCACGATGGGTGGACGTCTACTATCCATTATAAGATCAGACATGCCAATTCTTTTTAATTTTACTATCTAGGCAACTGACCATGCCAAGTAAAATTAAATAATTGACATAGTTTCGGTCCATTATATAATAGCAGTGACTCAGATGGAGAGAATACTATTATATACGGTTAAGTATTAACCATCACCAAATCCCAAATCAATCGCTTCGCAATGAACCCTTCAGATGGAAAAGTGATCCACACTAACAATTATTCAGAATTATTCCTAAATGAGGTTTGTACTGCCGATACCGTAATTAATCTGTTCAATGGGGAGGAAGGCCTTACTGCCAATATGTAGGGTTTAATTGCATCGTTTACAAACTGGTGATGGAGACCACGAAATTTATCTGTGAATAAATTTTCTCTCCTACTTAGATTTTTTAGAACATTTTTTAGGATTATAAAAATCCGTTTAATTAAAATAAATTTATTAATTTTGAAAATCACACGATCTGAAAGAATCAAATATCTTTCCGTGTACACGATTCCAAAGATTCTGATTTGCCAAACCATCTTTTCGTGTTTAAATGCGTAACAAATAAAATTTTAATAAATGCACAATTTTTTCTCTAACTTTTCAGCTAAGGTAGTGGATAAAGGTATTTATTTATTTATTTTGCGTTTCACATTTTTCTAAAAATTAATAATTTATTTTGATTAAATATTTTTTTATTTAATTAATTCAAAATTCGAAATCAATTCCTACGTTTTTCCAATATATCAGTTTAAAAAAAACTTAAACATGATATTTTGTAAAAAAATAAAATATCTAAAGTTTTTTCACTTAATTAAAATTAATTAATTAAAAAAATATAATTTTATTTTTCATTATAAAATATTTTAATTAAAATCGAATTTTCAAATTAATTAAATTAATAGGATAAATAAAATAGATATTTATCATTCACGCAGTTAATATAAAAATAAATTAAATGCAAGATAAATATATCACGCTTTTCTGATCGAGTACAAACTCTAAAAAGTTTCAAACTCCTGTTCTTAAAAGGATAAGCTGCAATAATCCTTTTCTGAATAAGCTTCCTGTGTCCAAATTGCGTCAGGACTCTTAGTTGCTTGGAAAATAAAAACGTTGTTGTGTTTGGAAACAAAAACCGGCAGTTTGTTTGCTGAGTTGGAAAACCACTTGCGCCGTCACTTGCTTCATGATACTGTTTTGGATTTGCTTGCTTCAGTGTCGGAAGCTATTGGGTTTAAAATCCTGCTGTGATGCTTTTGGATTGGAGATCAACACTGTTATGGAAAGCTACTGTGCCAGTGTTTGAAAAACTGCAACTTGCTCTGATAGGATATGCGCCACAGGCTTTTTGTAAAACCACTTCGCCACAGAGTTTGGCTTTGGGAAAACCACTACTGCGGTGCTTTGCTTGCATGTTTGGCATGAAAATCGCTTCTCCGAAATAGCCTAGCCTGTAGGCCATGTGCTGGAAAACACTGTTGGCCTGGATCATGCGCCGCTGTTACGGAATTACTAAAACTTTTTTGAAAACACTGCTTTGTTTGGTTGGAATTCGTGTTTGCTTGGGAGAAGAAGCAACGCTGCACAAGGCAACGTTTGGCTGCAATGGCGGCTTTTGGTTGCTGCGATTTTACCTCCTTTTATTTATTTATTTATTTTTTTATTATCTAAAAAAAAATTCACTGTTTGAATAGCACCAAAACACTGATCCATTCAATGCTTCCCAAGATCAAGCCATGAATCAAAGTTTGCATGCTGCAGCATCTTGTTCTTCGAGTTGTTCTTCGTTCTTCTTTAATTTTTTTTATTTTACTTAACCAAAAAAAAAATAAGAACTAGAAACCGAAAAACATAATTTTTTACATTGATCATATGCATCCGTATAGTTCACAATCAATCTAAAAAAAATAATCTATCACGGTCAACCCCCGTGATTAAAAAATTAAATCATTATCTACGCATTCAATCAAACATGAAAATAAATTATGATTATAAAATCAGAATTTAGAACGCCTACAAAATAAAGTTAGCAACAGTTCTAAAACTACCCGACCCCGATAACCGTAAACAAAAAACAAAAAATAAAACGGCTCTGATACCATTTGTTTTTTGAATACGATTTTCGGGATTAGGTAGTTTTAGAACTGTTGGTAACTTTATACTCAAAATATGATTATTGGTATACCAACCCTAACAATCTCCCACTTATACTCAAAACCATGCTGCCATTCATCTGACTCCCATGTCCTCTACATGACTATCAAAAGTCTTAACTGGTAAACTCTTTGTAAAGAATCTGCAAGATTGTCTCTTGATATAAGTTCTATATCTGACTGAAAATCTAAATCTGTGTATCCCAAAGGTACTTGACTGTCTGCCTAGTAAACCAACATATAATTCTTAGTCCTTTTCAAGTACTTGATTATATTCTTTACCGCAGTCCAATCCTCCTACCCTGGATTAGACTGATATCTGCTAATCATGCCAACGACAAAGCAAATGTTGGGTCTAATACAAAGTATAGCATACATGAGGCTTCCTACTGCCTAAGCATAAGAATCCGCCTTCAACTTTTCTATCTCATCAGGTGTCTTAGGACACTGATCTGTGGATAGAGTGATTCCATGTCTAAAAGGGAAAAATTCTTTCTTGAAATCCTGCAAGCTAAAACGAGTAATGATATCATCGATATACTTTGCTTGTGATAAGCCCAACATCCTTCGTTTCTGATCTCGCACAAGCTTGATCCCAAGGATGTGACTGGCTTCTCCCAAGTCCTTCATATCGAATTGCCCAGATAACCAT
>JAULJZ010133058.1:0-10849 GCA_032270985.1 Heliamphora pulchella | reverse complement strand
TTTTTAATATGTACAATACACTTACAATGTGTAAAATTGTTCACATTTGATTTTTGATTAATAAAATTTATATCGCAATTTATTATTTTAATTGTTTAAGTTTACTTTATTTAATTGATTGATACACTTATATAATATAATAAATTTGAATAGAATAAAAAAACTTATAACTTTATATTTAAAAAAAACTTATATGTTTGTATAATATAATAAACTTGAATACAAAAAAAAAACTTATAAGTTTATATAATATAATAAACTTATATTATATAATAAACTTGAATACAAAAAAAAATTTATAAGTTTATATAATAAAAAAAACTTATATTATATAATAAACTTGAAAACAAAAAAAAACTTATAAGTTTATATAATATAATAAACTTGAATAATAAAAAACTTATAACTTATAAGTTTATATAATATAATATACTTATATAATATAATAAATTTGAGTTTATAATACACTTATAATAATACTCTTATAGTCTTATATAATATAATAAACTTCTATAACATAATAAATTTGAATACAAAAAAAAATTTATAAGTTTATATAATATAATACACTTATAATAATACACTTATATAATATAATAAACTTATATAATATAATAAATTTGAATACAAAAAAAACTTATAACTTATAAGTTTATATAATATAATAAACTTATAATAATAAATTTATATAACATAATAAATTTGAATACAAAAAAAAATTATAAGTTTATAGAAAATAATAAACTTATATTATATAATAAATTTCAAAAAAAAAACCAAAAAAACCAAAAAAACAGGCCGGCCTGGACAACCCTGCCTAGAGGCCCGTCCATAGGCTCAGCTCGAGGCCCGACCCTAGGCCCGGGCTCATAGTCCGAACCCAAACCCTTTAGTCTTAGAACCTGGGCCGAACTCTTGGCAAAAAAGCTCGGCCCGACCCAAAAATTCGGCGGGAGCCTGCCAGGCCGAGCCCGAGCTTGGCCCGCCCAGTCCACGGCCGGGCCGAGCCGGGCCCAAATTACACCCCTATGTGTTGTGTGTAAATCATTGTAAAACTGTTTTCGAGACTTGTGTGAGTCGTAACAATCATATTATTCTGTTATCATGTTTTGTTTTTATTTTTTGTTAGCCTATTTTCTATTTGGTTTCGGCTCACGAGGTGGGATTTGAAAACCTTTTCAGGTGATTGTGATCACGGGTGATGATCGAGTAAAGTCCGATGAGGCGAAAGATTAGTTTTAATTTGTTTTTTGTTTTGGGATCATGTACTGTTATATCTATTACTTGTTCTTGGAAGCTTGTTTTGTAAGTCTGGTGGTGATTACATCAAGTGTATGCATGTATGAAATGTTTGTTTGAGAGAGGAACTTTGGGTTGATAGTGGTTTCGCTGTTCCGGTTAGGGGTTGCATGTTTTCAAAGTTTTATTTTTAAGTTGGAGGTGTGATTTCTTTATCAAAAGTATGTTTTGTCCCAAATTCTTTGGTGATTTAAATCCCTGTTCAAAGACTATGTTTTTAGGTATATTTTTTAGGGTTGAGAAGATTTTTTGATTTCTAGCTGAAAAATCTCTCGGGTGACTCACCGTTTAAGAGAGCTCTAAGCGCTCGAGCGGACAGCCGCTGTGACTAAAATGTGATTTTAGTTTTTAAAGGGGGTTTTGGTTGGAAAAGTTTCGGGTACCCCTTTTAATACAAAACGGTTTATTTATGTTAATTATTTTACAAATAGAAATCTTGTTTTCGTTTCGATCTTTGACCCGTTTGTGTTTGGATGATTTTGGTGAATCGTGGTATCCCTAAATGTTGGTTTGGTGAGCTTTTATGGTGACCCGTGTTTGGGGGCATTACAACCGGCGAGGGTTTGGTTAACCTATTGGTGCCAAAGGGGGTTGTCGGCAAGGGTTTGATGGTGCGACGAGGTGTACGGCGAAGGTTTGGTGGTATGGCGAGGGTTCTGGGTGGCTGTCGACGATCGGCGGTGGTCTGGCGACTGGTGGCGACTTACTGGTGGTGTGGCGAGGTGGTCGCGAGGGTTCTAAGTGGCTGTGGGCAACTGGCGGCTTGGGTTTTGGTGGTCCGACAACTAGCAGCGACTGGTTAGGTGGTCTGGCTCAGGTTTAGGTGGCTGCTAGGGTTATCAGAGGTTCGGTGGCTCCGATACCATCTTAGCAGACATGATTAGGTTGAATGAAGACGTTAACTTTAATCGGGTACGCAACAGTTTATTTATATAATAAAAAGACTACATAACAAGATACGGTGTGCCTAACTATACCAGATAATAACAATATTAATAAAATTATAATAATGATAATGCTAATAAGATGTCATTCTAGCACTATTGATAAAAGAAAAAGATTATGAATGATACGAAATATGGTTGGTTATTGAAGATATGGGCAATGGATGAGCGCAGGTGCAACCCAACCAAATATGTCAACATCTTTATATGCATAGCTTAGAGTTAGCATTCTAAAGACCTGGGAGTGATTTAGAAGGTGCTGATGCAGGGGCATTCATTTGGCAAAAGTTTGGAAGGATGTTTGCCAATGGTTTAAAGTTAGCCTTTTTTTAGTGATTTTTTGTATTTACGCTCCGTTTCTTTTAACGGAAAATATTTTCATTAACGGAATATTTTTTAGAAAATATTTAATTTCCTTGAAAGAATAGAGTGTTATTCAAGTTGTCTTAGTCCTTGTTTGGTCTATTTAGAAATAATCTCTTTTTTTAGTAGCATACTTTTAAGTTGCAACGGTAGAGTTATTTGTGACTTGTGGTCACGAGTTCGATGTACGAAAATAGAACGCAATCTTTTCAAATTTTGTAACACTTAAGTCAAATTCTGCGTACCAGGGTTTAGGTGGCTGTGTACTTTCGGACTTAACTTTTGGGAGTTTCGTGCACTGAATTTTTAAGTTGCACTGTTTGGTATATAATAAAAAAATGCGGTTATTTTGGTTTCTTTTTTCAAGAAAAATATTTTAGTCGCATACCAAATAATATAATTTTTTGAGTAAATTACACTTACGCCATTTGTATTTAAGTGTAATAGCATAGACACCCTTTATATTTTTTAAAATATCACTGTATTTTTTTACATTTTTATTTTGGTTTCTTTGTTCAAGTTTTTATTTTTTTACATTTTTATCACTGTTGAAACAATTTTTTTAATTTTTTTAGTTTTTTTCTTTAATTACAAAATTTTATTTAAAATTTTTTAATTAAAAAATAAAAAATTACTAAATACAAAAATAAGTAACATAAAATTTAATTTATTAATTTATTTTTATTTTTAAGTTTTTAATTTAAAATTTAATTATCTATGGTAATTTTTTATTAAAATTAAAAACTTAAAAATAAAAATAAATTAATAAATTAAATTTTATGTTACTTATTTTTGTATTTAGTAATTTTTATTTTTTAATTAGAAATTCTTAAAGAAGATTTTGTAATAAAACAAAAAAAAAATTTTTAAAATTAAAAAAAATAGTTTTAACAGTGATTTCTGTTTGAAAAGTCAACGAAAGTTAACTATTGAATCTAAGTGTTATAAAAATAAAAATGTAATAGAGTGCAGTAATATTTTAGAGAACAAAGAAGGTATCAATGTTATTATCCCTAAATACAATAGGTGTAGGTATAATTTACCCTAATCTTTTTATATAGAATGACAAATCTACCTTCGATAAAAACAAAATCAAATCTCTTCTAGAAAAGTAAAAAAAAAACCATAAAAGCCTATCACAAACAAATTTAAAGCAAAAAAGTAAAAAAATATTAGACATTTTAATAAATAATAAAAAATCAAAATGTTATTCAAAATAATTTTAAAAGTTAAAAAATCACATTATCCCAAGCAATCTAATTTTCTTATCTTCCTCCTCTCTTTTTTTTCCCTCTAAAAGAAGTACTGAAAGCAACCTCATTTTTCTCTCTAAAAAAACTATAAAAAATAGCTTTTACAACATCCCAAACTGGACATTCGCAGTTCTGTATCTTAGTAACCTTTTTCCATATTTTCTTAACACTGATTGATTTCTATAAAATCCCGTCCTTAAGAACCCCTCTCTCTCTCTCTCTCTCTCTCTCTCTCTCTCTCTCTCATGAAATTGTTGCAAGACCTAAATATATTCCCAATTTATAAAATCATATGGAGAGAAATGGCAAAACGATAAAGTTCGAAAGTGAATGAAAGTTCTCCACGCAGGTAGAGAAAATAAGCTTCCACAAATGGACACAAACCTCTGAACGAGGAGGATACAAATATTGTAACGACCCGGTACAGACCCTAGTTGTAACAACCCAATTAATAATGACCCGTGTAAAGACTCAGCCAAAATCCTAAGTATTAGTGACGGATAGTCAACAAGACTACACAGCACGGACGATGTTCAAAACCTTAACTCGAATCGAAAACCCTAAGTTTGACCCGAAAACCCCAAAAAGATCCAAAATTCAGGAAACAAAACCTTAACACTTGGAGAGTCCCTCAACATTTTAAATGAAGTAGATATCATTAAATAATAAGTTAAAAATAAAAAATCTTCATAAATAAGGTAAAATGACAATTTTGCCCGTAGTACAGTAAAAAGTCTTAAAAATCTAAATTTTGACACATGGATACCCTAAATCAAAGATTTAAGTACAATTAAGTAGCAAAGGATAAAATAACATAAAAAATAACAAAATTACCCCTTAGTGACCGACCACCTTGGGAAGAGTGCCAAAAAGTAACTTTTTACTTTTATTTTAGCTTAAAATGATGAAAATGTATTAAATTAAGTATTATGATGATTCAATACTTGTTGAATAAGTAATATACATAATAATTTATAGATTAAGAAAAGCAAACAACTTATTATTGAAGTTCATACACAACAAAATAAGTCAAAAAATCATATGCTGCCAGAATAGCTTAATTTGACTTAAAAAACTATATCAATTTCATCAATTACTATGAAAATTATGATAATATATGAGAATACTATATTTATCATAAACATACTAAAATAATAGGTCTCAGTAGGAAAAAAAATCAAAAAGATACATCAAATTAACTTTTAATGTATTTTCTCGCACAAAAAGGCACGCAAACCAATACAAAACTCCTTGATTGATGTCGGGTCAGGTTTTTATCCCCCAAAAAGCCCCCTATCTGTATTTTTTTTTCCCATATCTGATTTGTTCTCTCAAAACTTGAACCAAATTAAATGAACCCATGTGATGCGTAAGGAAAAAAAGGAGAAGAAAGTACCCTTAATTAATCTTTTGTCCCCTCCATGTTCCCGAGCCCTTGCCTATATAAACTAAGCCAAACACTCTCTTATCCACTTGATATTTTCGTGCAAGTGAGGGAGAGAAACCATACCTCTTTGCTCTTGAGTGTTAAGGTGAGTTTGAGGGAGAAAAAAGTAGAAGAAGGAAGAAATCAATGAGATTTTCGAAAGCTAAGTCCAAATCCATCCTCCACCCTCCTTTGAGCTCTCAAACAAGTAAGTAAAATATCTAAACCTTATGTCAAATATCCCTTAAAATATGCCCCAACACATCTCTTTAAATACTCTAAGAATCGAGAACTGAAATCAAACCGAAAAGGCATCGTAGTTGAAAATTTGGGATTGTTATGTTTATGGGTGATATGAGATGTTGTTGTATGTTGTTATTTTTGAGTTTGATGACTTCTAAGTGTGCTGGAGTCTTGATATTAATGTCTAAAATACAAGCATACAAAGAAATGAAACAAAAACTTGACATGACATAAGTAGAAGACTTGAACCCTAAGAGACTTGATTTTTGATAACATAGATATTTTTGCCCTGAACTTTGGAACGCTATAACTCAATGTAATAATTTGATCTAAGCATGTTCATTATGTTCAGATTTATCTTTTTGTGTTATCTTTCATTCAAAGTTGGTTTCAACTAATTTGCATATTTTGAACTCGAGATATTGCAATTTTACCAAAGTGTATCATTTTTCGACCAATCAATATTACTGACTTGGAAACCCTAGTTTAAAGTGAGATCCGAACTTTGGTCAAAACATGAAAGTTGTAGATAACATGTATATCTATCTACCCACCAAAATTGAACACAAAATATTATGTTTTGATAGGTCCAAATCTCTTTAAAAGTCTCTGTTGAGTTTCAGCTCTCAAGGGACACTTCTGTCACCTATTTTTGTGTAGCCCAAAACTCCTATTTTTAGTGACCTATTCCAAAAGTGGTCTACATGAACATTGTAGCTAATATTTTGAAGTAATTTTTGCATAAAAAATTAGACCTTAAAGCCTCAGGATGATACTCCAAAACCGTTTCAAACACTCTGTCCAAAACCGGCTCTGCTGAGTTTTGGCGGCTGACAGAACCTACTTTCTAAAATGGTCAAACAGTCTAACTTGTTTTAAATAATTACCCTTAGCTCTAAACATGAAACTTGTAGGGAACATGTCGAACTAGAACATACTTAAAAAATGGGCTCATTTGTATTTGATCTGATACCCCAAAATCGAGACCAACAGAAGCATGTTTTTGATAAAATCTTGAGAAAAGTGCTGAACCATTTTTGCTAGGATGTTTTGTTCACCCTTTTGTCTTAGGTTTTGGCTTTAGCGTTAAACATGAGAGTTGTAAAAAATAATTTTATCTAAATGTTGTTTAAAAATCATAACTTGATTTCAACTCTGGATACGCCAAAACCTTGTTGGCCCTTTTAATTTAATACTTGATTTTTGGCCTTAAAAGTTGCTAAGTGTATGTTTGAGTACCTTTTGCTATGAGACCCAAATCTTTGTACGATGACCGATTTGAATTAATTGATAAGTGTTTCTAAGTGAATGTATAATGGTTTAGAACTCATGATATTATGTTTGAATCATATATTGAGAATTGTAACTTGTGATTCACATACTTGTATCTTATGCTTGTGCGTTATACTATGAATCTTGCCACACTAGTTGATGCCATGTTGTAGATGGTTGTATTTGAGATCAATACCATACATCATTGACATTTTCACTTGTATTCTGGCATATTGGAGTCCATTGTGCAAACCATTATTGGGATGGACTGTATTGAGATTGTCGTTCTTGATTCTAAGTTTAGGACGTCCCTGATTGTCATTTTCGAAAATATTTTGGTTTATACACCTTGGGTGCGTCCCCGGTGTTTGAAATGATTTTGGCTTATACACCCTGGGTGCATCCCCGGTGTTTGAAATGGTTTATGGATATTGTTGGGCACCATGGGTTCGTCGTTAGCATTCTGATTTTGATAGCTTAGACTTTTGGGTTGACATCGGCGAAGGCATCACGAATCTTAATGTGAAACAAACCGCTTGATATATGAGGGCAGTGACAATAAGTCCCTGATGCAATGACAATAAGTCCTGAAGCAATGATAATGATTCCCTGCGGGCAGTGATAATAAGTCCCAAAGTGGTGCGGACCCCACGATGTTGCCATTGAGTAAAACAACTGTGGCATGATGCCAGGCGATGCGGTTACTATTCGCAACGAGGTGCAATGATAGTTTTGGTGATCAAATACCCATGAAAGTCTACTTTGGTAATTCCTGGCGTGGAATCCCTGTTATAATCTAAGTGCATGTTAAGTTGGCATCTACATTACATACACGGCATCTCACATGCACATGTTTATTGACTTATCTACTATCTTGTCATAAATTTGTATGTCATCTTGACTATAAACAGTATGGGGTGTTATATGGTATGTGTTGTGATGAATCTTGTGCCGTGAGATTAGTTAGAAGGTTAGAGCGTTTTGCTTTTAGGTCTTGGCTCATGGCATTCGTGCCACAGGTGAGGAGGAGTTCTTGGAGGAAGTCATCCTCGAGGAAGAAGAACAGTTTGAAGAACAGGGTGAGTTCCAAGAGCATATGGATCCTGCTGATGCATTCTGAAGAGTCAAGATCTCTTCTTTTGTTCTTATATTCAGTTTTTTCCGTGCTTAGTGAAATTTTTGAAATTTCTTGGTAAAACTGTAATAGTTATGTAATTTTGAATGGTTCATAACTCATTTATGATGTAATAACTAACGTATATAAATTTGAATATATGGCTAGTATATCCCTATATTTATATTTATGTATATCCCGACGTGCCCAGAGGACGGGGCGCTACAGTTGGTATCAAAGCCTAGGTTTAGTAAACTTTCTGGTCTTGGGTTATGGGAGACTACGAGTTTTGTAGCGTTGAATCTCTGTAGAGTGTTTAAGAGTTCTATAGCGTTGAAGCTCTATAGAGTGGTTATATTATTAAAATTATCACTTATAATTCTAAAAACATAAAATTCATACCTTAAGCTTCTCTTTCTAATCGTCTCTCATTTTAGGATGGCATCTGACACAGAGCCGACTGGAGAACCATGGGCAGCACTTGAACCAAAAGACTCGGACCCCGAGGAAGAACCTGTTGAAGAACAAGACCCGATAGACGTATTTTTGTTGGCATGGATGTTCCTAGATGAGTGGCCAGTTTATGAAGGAGAAGAGGCTAGGGAAGCAGGACTAGACGAAGAACCAGATGAGGCAGGAAACGAGGCTGATGTTGAGGTGGAGGATGAGGAGGAACCTGATGATGATGACAGCGAGAACGAGGAGCAAGCCATAGCTTTCTTCTATGATGAATTAGAGGCACCGCCATCGGAGACAGACAATGATGAAGCAACGGACGTAGTGATCTACTGGAGCCGCCAAGAGTACCGTATTGAAGAACGGATGTATGCAAGAGTTTTCCCAAAAAGGACGTGGAAGTGAAAAACGTTGGAGTCTTTCTCGAGGTACATGGATCCATTAAGAGTGTTGGAGAGATATGACGAGACCATCTATCGTTTGAAGGTACCATCGGGATTCAAAGAGCTATTAGGGGACAGGATGGACGCAAGGTGGATGCAAACACAGAAACCAAGAGATAAGAGAGGAATCATCAACCTGCGCGATCAGGTAATCGACTTTAACAATCCAAAAATGTACCTGGAGGTACCAATAGCCGTAATCAACAGGGCTTGCATGGGACCGGAGGGATTTTGGCACGTGGAAGTGTAGTGGCGCTGCTACGGTATCTATGAGGCAACGTGGGAGTGTGACTCAGTAATCCGCTACTTCTATCCGCATCTGTTCGTCTAGGCTTTAGTGCATTGGGTGTTGTATCTTTTCATTCGTTGGATGTTGTACATGTGTTCTGTGAACTTTAAAGACTGGTACACCGGTTATGTGATTAGAATGAAATGCAAATGTGTGTTGTCGAATTCTTCATAATCTATCTCATAATCCCAAATTAAGTTCCATAAGATCTCAAATCATGAAAATAATCAAGAATTGAAACAACTTCCAAATCTCAACACTCTCCTAGGATGGCTGATAGACAACTGAACCACCGGCAAGCTAACGAACCCTTAAATGGTGAAACACCCAGGCTAGCCTAAGTTTTACGAAAGCCACCATTAGAACCCCACAACTTTATCCTTATGAGTTCCTTTCTCGAGCTTTTATGTCAACTCTAGTACCCGATTGAAGTCATTTGCGTGTCCTCCTTCGTAATAACACTGGTTTCGAACGCTCGACATTGGTAAAGTTTTTTACCTTCATACAATTCTCTTGATCCTGATACTGCACTTTTGTGTAGTAGTTTCGTGAATTCTTTGTTTACTCTTGAAATCCCAACCTAAAAAGTCGACTTGGATGCTTGAATTGAAGTACGTTAGGCCGACGTAACTTTAGGATAAATATCTAGTTTGGCTACCCATCGCTTAAACATATCATTTGTCAAGATCTGATGTCGCACAGATTAGTCCCGAGAACATCCCCTTTGTAATCTTTATTAGTTGTTTAACTCTTATGTCCAAATGCTTCTAAGCTTTAATCGACCTCTCAATCTGGGTCAACAATGATTGCCTTAGCATTAACCCCTTGCCCTAATCCAACCTATCTTTGAACCATCTGGGTTCCATCCTAAGATGTTCTAACCCCACGCATGCTTTTGATTGTCGACCTTCGAAACCTTACCCCATAGACCTATGAGTAACAACGATTGTTAGTAACAACTAACTATATTTTTTAAAGGTCCCGACAAATAAGACTATGCCATCAGCAATCTAAAGTTAGAAATGACAGTTTCACATCAAAGGATTCGCGACACCACCATATGGGACAATTTAAACTTTCCCATACTAGTTCATAGCTGATCTACCCATCCGATAAATCGAAAAGCAAAAGATTCATACCGGTAGTAAGAAAGTGATAACCTTAGTAAAAAAATGAGAAACAGCCTCGAACTCACGAAAATCTTAGTATGCTAGCAAAGGAGGTACGTCTATATGCATCGATATTCACGCCGGCCTTCCCACCGAAGTGTTAGAGTCTGAATTTTTGCCATCACTATCAAAGAACAAAGAATCTTGTTCACAACAATGAACGTTTGGAGCCGGATGAAGAATTAACCACAAAGTCACAATGGATCACATGACTAGGTAATTACCACAACCATATCTTTTATCGTGTTTGTTTTACCCTAGAATGACCAAC
The DNA here is from genome assembly GCA_032270985.1 of Heliamphora pulchella. Classification (NCBI taxonomy): domain Eukaryota; kingdom Viridiplantae; phylum Streptophyta; class Magnoliopsida; order Ericales; family Sarraceniaceae; genus Heliamphora; species Heliamphora pulchella. Next base: position 307 of record JAULJZ010133058.1, on the reverse strand, counting down.
TGCCTAAGAAAAAAATCCAGTTATTGGAAGAGACATTCAAACCTAACATTCTAGCATGTCAAGAACATACGATAGAGGCCAAGCGTGTTAGCCCAAGAGCCTTTTAATTTGATTTTGATGATTTTTATAATTCATTTTCTAATAATAAATGTCTTTAAATGGATAATATTTCATATTTTCAAAATGAAAGTGTTAACACATTTTGAACAATTAAAATTGACACCTTAACCAAAAAGAAATGACCTTTATCTCAAAAAGTTCAAACACTTAAGAATTCTTTAAATAGAATTTTTTTTGTGTTGATCTT
>JAULJZ010133036.1:0-31849 GCA_032270985.1 Heliamphora pulchella | reverse complement strand
ATCTTAGAAATCCACTTAAGATGCTGAATAATAATTTTCGAGTTGAACTCCCGAGACTTAAGAGAATTATTGAACTCTAAAACTGGATTGATCCTTTTATGATCTGTATTCTCTCTTTTATTTTCGAAATTCAGAAATCACTCCTATATTTATACAAGTGAAAAACCAATAGTTCGAGTTTCAATAAAACTTAAACTGCACTTAGTAGAAGTCTGCATTGCTCGAAGCTGCTTCAATTTGTTGTACTTCAAGCTTTCAGGTTTTGTATTTCAATTTTCTGATTTGATTCAAATTTTGACACAAAACTCATAACTCCAAGAGTTCTTTTTAAATTAAAAATTTTATATTATTCAAAGACCACAACTCCTAATACCACTAAAAGTTTTACAAATACAATACTTTCAACTTCCTTAACAACATAGGAATTTTAAATTGATTAAGAAATGCCAAACTTGTAAAATGGACTAAAAAAGTCCTAACACATAGTACCCAAGTAGCCAACTTATCATAAAATATATACATAAAAATAAATCAAAAGCTCAATTGTGAGAAAATATCACATTTCATTTTTAAAGAATGTCACGTATTCTACTTATATATATATATTCAAGAGTATTACATACGTAAAGTATGATTTTTAATAAATATATTCATAACTGCAACAGAAATACTACAAAGCAAGAATTGTTGTTTATTTATTTAAAAAATAAGAGAAAATAAGAAGATTAGAGAATAATCACCTTTTTTTTTGCAATTATATATTATTTTGGATATATAAATTAGTGCTCTCATGCAATACAAATGATGCCTTTCCCCTCCTGTCAGGAATTCTCCTTAATTTCTCTAACTCTAAACAAGGTAGAGAAAATAGAAAGTTGTAGCTCTCCTCCCCATGATTTCACACATACAATTTATTTAAGGTTAATATAGGTAGTAACCCACTTAATGATCATCAAAAAAAAAAAAACACTACTTAATGGACTAGTTATTTAACTCATTTAGTTTATATCTTCTATTACAATAGTCCATTATAATCCTCGTAATAGTTCACAAATTTTGTGCTTAATTTTAAGTACCTTAATAAGACATATAAACAAAGATGCATACTTGAAACTTTGGGGATAAATTTTGGGCTGAAGAATGTTGCTCTTTTGCCGAATATTTGGATTTAGCACTTAGATGCAGTTATTAGAGTCATATAACTCAGTTAGATGTATTGGAAAAGTTTTTTTTTTTTTTTATGGGGAGTACAGGGCAGCACGAAGGGGAGGAAAGGGGAGAAGGGAAGGGGGTTAAGGGGACTCGAACTGCTGACCGAGTGAGAAACCTATAAGGTTAATACCACTGAACTGCCAAACTCCTATAAGATTGGTGAGGACTCTACCAACCAGCGGGATTGGTAGAGTTTGACAAAGTGTTGTGTATCTTTTTAAATGCTATGAAAAAATATTATTTCTAAGATTGTATACTAAAAATCATGTATTAAATTTTTAGTATTATTTTTATTTATTAATAAAAATTATTTTTTTATTTTAATAAGAATCTATATGAGCAATGTATACGTTATATTATTTATTTAATATTGTACATGAGTGTCTTTTATTCTACACAGTAATTAATCTGGTATGTAGAGTTCGGTTTACACACGAAAGATCAGATTATTAGTTCTTGTAGAATATATATTTATGATTCACAGCCTTAAATAAAATTGGACATACCATTGGTTAAATTGTAGCACGGTGTTATTAGGTCAATCTTGATCATGAAAAATGGTACAGTTTCGACTCATTATACTAGTACACTTTGTGTGTATTGAATAGGACCGTATTGGAATAATTAATTTATACTGACTATATAAATTAACGTATACCCCATGATTATTATGAATGCTTATACTTTTAATCCCAAAATAATTATTAAATATTTATATTTAATATTCGTTATTTTAATTTATTAAAAGGTGCTATCTTTTACGAGTATATAATTCTAGTGAGTTGGATAACGACATTACGTATATGGTGGATATTAATTATTAACGGAACATCCTTAATATGGATTGAGGATAATCCCTTAAAGAAACTTATACGTTTTAATTATGTCAAACCCTGCAAACGGATTTTATAACTTGACATATCAAATAAGTTAAACAGAAAGTTTTAAGAAATTATGAAAGAGGTTGATCAATTATAATTGCCAATAATTTAGTATTAAAAAAATTAATAAAAAATAGCCAACAGTGGAATAAATATTTTTCCTCATTTTGTGTTTAATTAAATGAGAACAACAATAGCAAAATAAATAAATAATCAAGCAAATTTGCAAGACACTGACTTTTACGTGGAAAACACCTAAGGGACAAAATCACGGGACTGAATTCTGATTCCAAATATTTACTATGTCAAAATAATGAGTTTATATAATTAACTCTCTAGGCATACCCAGAGAATGACAAAATCAAGAATAATATTCTCAGAATAACAAAATATTGAATATTATTTACTGAAAGGTAGATTTCGATTGAATAAATAAAATCAAGTTTAGATCACACCGATTGATAATCGATACCATTGGATAATAAGAACTACGTGTCGAGAGTGTGCCCCTAAAATCTCACGACGATCAGGCTTAGTTTGACATCTGATCCATGCACAAAATTGGGCCATTTCTTCCACACTAGAAAACCTCTCTCGCCACTGTTGCACACTGATGATGCATCGCTTCAATTCTTGGAGAATTGATTTGCTTTCTGATGTTTGCCACCAAATCCTTAGGAGATTTACATAAAGCCTATTAAGGCTATTGCCCAATCAAAAGTCTTTCCTAACAAATTAGGATTTCTAAAAGAATAAGGATTCTAAAAAAAACCCACCATGCAACTTACTTTAAAAAAAAAATTCTTAATTTGAGTCACCCCTTAATGAGACGGACTCAAACAAACTCCCCGTTCACCTCATGTGGGGGGCTTTATCTTACTCGCTTCCTCTCTGCAAAAATTATACTTTTTTTTGGATAAAGTCTTTGTCATCATATTAGCACCATTTTGGTCTGTATAGATCTTCTTTAACTGTAGTAGTTTATCTTCCAACACATTCTGAATCTAGTGATATCTCACGTCAATGTGTTTTAATCGTGAGTGAAATTGTGGGTTCTTGCTCAAATAAATAGCACTTGGCTATCACAGAAAGTGCATACTTCTCCTGTGTCAATCCCAACTCCTGTAATAACCTCTTCATCCACAGCATCTCCTTGAAGTCTTCTGCCACTGCAATATACTTAGCCTCTGTGGTGGATAGTGCAACACATTTCTGTAATCTACTTTGCCATGATATAGCTCTCCTTACAAATGCAAGCATGTACCTTGATGTAGATTTTTTAGAATCAACATCTCCTGCTATGTCAGTATCTGTGAAACCTTTTAACTCAGACTTGCCTTGACCAAAGCATAAACAAACTTTGGAAGGGCCTCTGAGGTACCGAAAGATCTATTTCATTGCTTATCCCTTCTTAGATTTGACAGAAATCTGCTCACCACGCCAACTGCATATGTTATGTTTGGCCTTGTACACACCATTACATACATTAGACTCCCAACTGCGGACAAATAAGGAACCATTTTCATCTCTTCCTTGTCTTTCTCACTTGTCATACTTTGTTGTGAACTGAGTGTGAAATGACTAGCAAGTGGAGTATCTATAGGTTTAGCCTTATTCATGTTGAATTTCTAAAGTATATTTTCAATATATCTCTTCTATGAGAGCCATAGTCTGTAATTCTTTTTGTCCCGGGTGATCTTCATGCTAAGTATCTGCTTAGCTGGTTCTAAATCCTTCATTACAAAGGATTTGCTCAACTCTCCTTTAAGTTTCTAAATCTTGCTCATGTCGTGACTGATGATCAACATATTATTTATGTATAGCAACAAAATAATGAAGTCACCTCTTGTAAATTTCTTTAGGAATACACAATGGTCTGAAAATGTCTTCTTGAACTCGTGTTCAGCCATGAATTGATCAAATTTCTTGTACCACTATCGCGGTGCTTGCTTCAACGCATGAAAACTCTTCTTAAGCTTGCACACTAGATTCTCCTTACCTTTGAGTTTGAATTCCTCGGGCTGCTTTGTGTAAATCTCTTCATCTAAGTCGCCGTGGAGGAAGGTTGTCTTCACGTCCATCTACTCAATCTCTAAATCAAAATATGCAGCCAACCCGAGAACTGTCCAAATGGATATCATCTTCATAACATGTGAGAAGATTTCTTTAAAGTCAATACATTTCTTTTGACTGAATCTCTTCACAACCTATCTTGTCTTGTACCTGGGCTGTGAGTTTTCTTATTCTGTTTTCACTTTGTAGACCCAATTATTCTTCAATGTTCTCTTGCATTTGGGCAGCTTTACTAGATCATATGTCTAATTATCATATAGGAATTTCATCTCTTCTTGCGTGGATTCCATTCACTCGTTCTTCTGTTCATGTTTAACTACTTCCTGATAATAGTCTGACTCTCCTCCATCCGTGAGTATCAAATATTCAATAGATGGATATCTGCTAGAGGCATAATACTCCCAGGTAGACCTTCTCAATTGTGGCCCTACTGGAGGATCAATGTGAACCTGCTTTGTCTGCTCTTGTGGGACTGTACCATCAACCATAGGCGTATCCTCATTAATATTCGCACTATCTTATGTGTCTTTCCCGTCATTACTATGCATGGCTGATGGAAGGACTGGATTTGTATCAATCGAATATTCTGCCTGTGTGTCTGGTTCCTTTTTTCTATTCATATCTTCTATGATTTCATCCTCAAAGAAGATGATGTTTATGCTTCTGGTGATCTTCTTGTCAACAGGATCCCAAAGTCTATACCCAAACTCTTCTCGGCCGTATCCCAGAAAGATGCACTATTTTGATTTCCCATAAATCTTTGACCTTTCATCTCTAGGAATGTGAACAAATGCTTTGCACCTAAATACCTTCAAGTGCTCGTAGGTGATCTCTTTTCTTGTCCATACTTTGTTTGGTGCATCACCCTTAAGTGGAACTGATGGAGATGAATTTATCAGATCGATTGCTGTCCTCATTGCCTCGCCCTAAAAAGTCTTCGGTAATTTTGCATGTAACAACATACATCTGACTCTTTCTATGACTGTCCTGTTCATCCTTTCTTCTAGTCCATTCTATCTTGGTGTCTTAGGAACGATCATCTCATGCCTGACGCCATTAACCTAACAGTACTGTTGGAACGGTCCTCGGTACTCACCACCATTGTTAGCCCGAATGCACTTCAATGATCTTCATGTTTGTCTTTTCACACTAGCCTAAACAGCTTGAACATATTTAGCATAGAGTCTTTAGTCTTTAAAGCATATGTCCAAACCTTTCGTGTGTGGTCATCAATAAATGTCACAAAATATCTAGTACCACCTATAATAGTAATATTCATAGGACCACAAACATTAGAATGTACTAAGTCTAGGATATTTGGCATCTTAGATGTAGGGACTAAATTGTATAAAATTCTATGTTGTTTTCCAACTAAACAATATATGCAAGTTTTAAAACAAGTACCCTTTACCTCAGGTAGAAGCTCTCTCGTAGCTAGAACTTGCATGCCTTTCTCACTCGTGTGTCCGAGCCGCTTGTGCCATAGCTTGATGGTGGCATCCTGCTCAACTGTGCTGACCACTGCTTTGCTAAGCTTTGTTTCCAATGTATAGAGATTGGATGTCTTCTTGCCCCTTGCAACAATTAGGGACCCTTTGTAGAGTTTTCACTTTCCATCCCCGAAATGGTTCTTATAGCCTTCATCATCTAACTGATTAGTAGATATGAGATTAAAGCTGATCTTTAGCATGTGTCTGACGTCCTTAAGTACAAATATGTCCCATTCTCATTATGTCAGACATACCTTCATTACCCATTCTGACGTGACCAAAATTACCGGCTGTATAAGTCATGAAGCATTTCTTGCGTGCAGTGACATGGAAGGAGATACCAGAATCAATCACCCAATTGGAGTCCTATCTAGTGATCCCAATGAACCTGTCATTACAAACAATGATGGTTTCACCTTTATCTGAAACTGCTGCAACTGCATCCTTATGATCTTTTTTGTCGTCAAACATGCCCTATTTTTTATCCCTTTTCAGTTTTCTACATTTCTTTTTCATGTGTCCTATTTTCTCGCAATAGTAGCACTTAATCTCCTTTTAGGACTGAGATTTTCCTCTTAATTTGCTTCTTGGCCTGTTACTGTTGGAAGATTTTCTGTTTGTACTCCTCCCCCTCTTATCTGTGATCAAGGCATTTGACACGGCTATAATTCCTTGCTCCTTCCGTCTCGCCTCTTCATTGAACATGTTGTCCTTCGCCATATTAATGGCGACTTCGTCGTTCGGTACTGAGTTACTGATTGTCAAAACTAGTATTTCCCAACTGTCTTGTCACGCCTTCAACTCTGAGACAAAAGAACCAACCCTAACAAACTCCAAGAGAACAAGAATTTTATCATGAAAAGAGATTTAAAGCCCGAAACACCGCGAAACCTCATTTTAATTAACCATTTAGAAATTAGGATACCAACCCCCAAAAGAAAAGATTTCAAAAACAAAAGGTGAAAAAAATTGCTCCAGCAGGCAGACTGCTCGATCGATCTCAAGACCGATCGATCGGTCTTTCACATGTTGCAGCAGTTTTTTCCCAAACCTGAGATACCGAGAGCAGTGTTTGACCGCTCGATAGACAGATCGATCGGTCCATCGAGCGGTCCAATCCTTAACCCTTTTTTCGAACTATATTTCTCTAACTCCAGCTTCTCACACTCCAACTACACTTCCAAACAAGCTTCCCTATGAGATCCACATACAAATACACAAAAGAAAAGATGTATGAACATCCCCAACCATCTCTAGACGTAGAGAGCCCAACGACTTCATGCACATAGTTTCACACGGAATACATAACAACCCATCAAACTATCTGATAATCTCACATGCATACAATTCATGAGTGTGGGTGGACTTAAGGCCTTACAAAACGAATACCAACTAACCCGAGAGTCAAATCATAGTATCGAATGAATTACATTTACAAGATATATATTTCTCAAAAGATCTTTCTATATATATGCAATTCAATCTCAAAAGCTTCAAAAACGGTCTTTGAGACCAAACTTCTCATTCGACCACCTTCTTTCCATTGTCACTTGAAATATTTTAAACAACATGAGCCGAGACTCATAGGAAATAAACTAAACATGAACATATGCCTGATATACGAAGATGATTATGTAAATGCACAATACGTTTAATCCCAAAACCAAATCTGCTTTTCTAGTAAATTCTTAATCACATTACTGATTTTCTTTCCTTTACCCAACACCAACACACACATTAATTAGCTCATTAGTCCTGCCACCTCAACCCAACATGGTTACTATGATTTTTCATTTTAATTCATTTTCTTTCATTTTCCATAATACAACTACTATCAAGGTTTTCAAAAATCTCACATTTGTCATTTACATCATATGATCTACCAACCTGGTTTCATTCATTGATTTAATTAGGTACCAAAACTGGACGTTACCTATAGACCTAGTTGTATTTATCACCACTGGGCCATGCGAGACCCAATGAATAAATACCCATTCTATAGCCCAATACAGAGAGCACACATTTTTGATTTCTCTCAGAAACATCGATGGGAAGGCCGTCCAAGAGCACACTTTTACGGGAATTAACCCGATGGAATGGCCTACCATACATTGCACAAATTTTTCGATCTTTTACCGAAGAGCTACTCAATCCCAATTTTAGTTATTCAGTTCGATCACGCGGTACTTTAATTATATCATTCACATTTAAACTACCACGGGTCCAACCGTCAACTCAGCTCCTCTTGCTAAACCCAACATCCAACATTCTCACATATCATATAAATTTATGCAATTTATACACAACTAGGTTAATATACTTCCCAAATTGTCCAAAAACTCAATCAATTTAATAATTCAAATCCCTAACCCAAAAACGCCCAATTTTCTCACGAGTTTAGCTCAAATCAAATTCTAACTTTCAAATTTGCAAATTGATGATTTTCTAACGAGTGCATCATGATAGATTCATTACAAACCATCTAAAACCACAAGATTCAACATGATTTAGCACCAAACCCTAGTCTGGGGTTTTTAAAACACAAGGTTTTCATGCTCTAATGTATAAACTCAAAATATATAACACATATCTCACAAATCTTCATAAATAGTCTTAGGTCCTACCTTTTTAGATGTTCGAATAACAAGAAGCAAGGCTTTGGCTAGCTCCAACCAAGCGAAACATCCACTGAGAGATGAAACAATTAAGCTTTCACATGTAGATCGTCCCTCCAACACTCACAATCGAGAGGAGAGTGAGCAAAGACATCCAATAAGGATGGGGAAGCTCAAGGATGAACTCTAATGGAGTTTTTAGGGTTAGGTTTTTAGTGTAGAGAGAGAGATGAGAGAGGAATGTCTTAATCCCGAACTTAAAGCTTCCTTCTGCAATAGACTACTCGATCGGTCTCGAGACCAATCGATTGGTCTTTTGCTAGAATACACACCAAGGAAAGAAAATGTATACGTGATCCACATTTTATTCCGATGTCTCAAGGCTCGTCTAATCAATCCACAATAATTATTTTCATGCATACACGAGCACATAATTATTATCAATAATCGAAACCATGATCAAATTTTAATCTCCCAAAAAATTAAGCATTCACTCATATTCTACCAAACATGTTATAACGAGTTTTAAATTAATATTCTTAAACTACAAGGGACCGGGTCCCTGCATGTCTGGCAAGGAATTTAATAGAAGTAGAGCTTACAACTCGTCATCCAGAACCATCTTCATAGTAGTCAATTGATTGATCAATTGTTGAAAATCACTGAGGTGTTCGGCTACACTTCGGCTGTCTTTATATTTCAGATTCACCAACCATCTGATCACAGACATATTCTGGGCAGTCTTTCTCCCGTACATTGACTTTAATTTCTTCCATAATATATGGGCATTGATTTCTTGAACCACGTGGTGAAAAATACTCTGATCCACCCAAGTACAGATTTGAGTCAGTGTTTTCCTGTTTATAACCTTCCACTCATCATTAGTAATTTTTTCTGATTTCTTAGTATCACCTTCAATCAACAGGTATAAATCCTTAGTATAAAAAACATCTTCCTTCCGTGGTTTCTATATCGAATAGTTCGATGAATTTACTTTAATCATAGCACCAGATGATTTCTTCATTTAATCAAATACAAGAACTGAATATACCCAGATCGTATCTGAACCGAGCTCTATTACCACTGCTAAAAAAAATTAATCAAAAATAGCATGCAGTAAAATAAATATTTTTTCTTCTTTTTGTGCTTAATTAAATGAAATCAACAATAGCAGAATAAATAAATAATCAAACAAATTTGCAAAATGCCAATTTTTACGTAAAAAACTCCCAAGGGAAAAATCACATGAGCGAAATCCGATTCCAAATCTTTACTATGTCAAAATAATGAGTTTACAGAATTAACTATCTCTAAGCGTATTCAAAGGATGACAACATCAAGAATAATATTCTTAGAATAACAAAATATTGAATATTCTTTACAGAAAGATAAATTCCGACTGAATAAATAAAATTAAGTTTAGATCTCACCGGTTGACAATTGATACCGTTGAATAATAAGAACTAAGTATCGAGAGTATGTTCCTAAAATTTCATGACGATTAGGGTTAGTTTGACATCCGATACGTGCACAAAATTGGGCCGTTTCTTCCTCACTAGAAAACCTCTCTCGCCACTGTTGCACACTGATGATGCATCGCTTCAATTCTTGGAGAATTGATTTGCTTTCTGATGTTAGGCACCAAATCCTTAGGAGATTTACATAAAGCCTATTAAGGCCATTGTCCAATCAAAAGACTTTCCTAACAAACTAGGATTTCTAAAAGAATAAGGATTACATAAAAACCCACCCGGCAACTTATTTTTTTTATTTTTTTAAATTTTTTTAATTTCTTAATTTGAGTCACCTTTTAATGGGACGAACGCCAACATTTAATTTAATCGATGCATATATGTGATCTTAATATGGAGAAGAACAATAAACATTTAATAATAGGAGCTTGAAAATTCGATTTTGGGAATATGACCGAGAATGTAAGTATAATTATTTAGTGGTATGATTTGTAATTTATGTTTTTAGCAAATTATTTCTGGGTTAAAGTGGGGTTTCTTAATTACATTAGAAACTCGTGTCTTATTTATTCTTTAGATCCCGACTGTAACCTATGTATATACCATTATATCCCTGGCCGTTTAGATAGAAACTATTAAGTTTTCTTAAGATTTTCACGTGACGTGAGAACCAGAAAAAAAGAAAAGTAGCCAAATAAAGTTTAGAACACGAAGGATTTATTTCCATATTTAGTTCGTGTTTCGGCATTTTAGAATACAGCAGAAGATCTAAACGAAGAGAGATTGCCGACTTGCCGTGTTAATTTTTGGATTCAAGTTCAAGTGTTAAAACGTGATCAAACCAGAATGATCACACAGGTATAATCCATATTCCACCTTATGAGTGTACCGAATTTCAATTTTAGGGATTTGTGAAAAAACTAGGGTTTTTTTGTACCAGCTCCCGTCCAGACGCTCCTTGAGTCTGTTTGGACGGATCGACGCAATACAATTTTTTTGAATGCTTTATAGATCCTATCCTACGTCGCGTTTGATTCGATTTATATATACTATCATTATTTTTTGATATTCCGATTCCTTCAGTTATTACGTCATGTACACGCCTTCATAATTCATTCTTTCACTACCTTTTTCACGCCTTCATATTTCATTCTTTCACCACCTTTTTCGTTATTAATTTCACTCATCAACACAAACCTACGCTGCAGCTCTCGATCATTTTTACTTGTAAGCTTTTTCTTCCCTCTTTATTATTCTAGTATTTTTCTTTTATATTTATTTTGTTTTCATTATATATTATTGGTGTAGTGAGATATAAAGTGCTATTTTTCTTTTTTCTTTTTTTATTTGTTTTAGTAGACTATTTCCTTAATTATTTATATTATTTTATAAATTTATAATTAAAAAATTAAATCAAACCAGTACATCGCAGAAGTAAAAAAAAAGAAAAAGCCTACTCTAGTTCTAAACCTAAACTCCTATTATATATACACACATATATAAATATATACACTATTATAATAAAAATACACTATAGGCAATGCAAAAAATTTGGTGAAACCATGTTACATGGCTTTTATTTCTATTAATAGGGGTAAAGAAGAGTTTCTTTTAATTTATATTTTAAACAAATATAAAGGAATATTTAAAAAAACACAATTAGAATATTCTAAAAAAAGAGATGGTAATTTCGTTTTTGAAAAACCCACCTTTAAGTCATTTTTCTTGCTTGTATTGACTTTAAATTAAACAAGTAAAAAACTTGTTTGGATAAAAAAGTACTGACTTTATTTTATTACTACATAGACAAAAGATAAAGATGTTTTGTTCTATGATTGATTTTTCTTAAAATTTTATATAAAATGATAAAAATTAATTTTAAATTATGAGTAAAACGAACCAAATATTTTTTTTTAAAAAAAATGATTCTCCTCAAGTTAAATTCAATCCACCGTATGGGAGTGTCTCATTCCCCTACAGAACCGCTATATTTTTTTTTAAACCTGAACTTTTTAAAGATGTGGTATGAATAAGAGAACAGACACAATTCTACATAACTTAATTTGATTGAAGGCAAAAAAAACTCAGCAACCTCACGCAATGTTAACCCCAATGGGATGGCCTGACGGTCAAAATTTAGGATTTGATGGTTTTTTCTTTTTAAAACTTCAAGTTCGAAACTTTGTAGATGTTCATTTTTTAGGGTAGTTTATATGATATTTTGTTTCGAATTTAATTGGAACTCCCGGCAGCAGACGGTAAAATTAATTCACTAAAAATTAATTAAAGTACAAGTAAATTGGTCCGAGAAATATTAAGACCTCGATGTTTATGATTACTCACAAAAGCAAAGTGGAGTGGGCCCAATTCTTGTGTCCAATCTCACAAAATAAAAGTAGTTCTGTCCACCAAGGGTTTTGAGGGTTAGTGGGACAGTAGGAGTTGCTAACTCCCAACTTAGCACAGAGCCAAGAGAAAAATATTCTCCAAGTACACAGACAATTGATTTTTTTGTGAAAAGCAAAACAAAGAAAATGAGCAGCATGAGAGTGACATGCTCCCTGTGCTTGTCATTTCATACATTCAACAAATTAACCATTGGCACTATTGTTTTATATATATATGAGCACTGTAATATATCACAAGAAGTTGGATTCATTAAAGTTTAACGTAGATATATGACAATCCTTGCATTCGACAACTTTCTGTCAATCGATGTGGGTGAGATTTCACATCACTCATAAACTTTATCGTGATGTATATAGGGTAACTAATGATGTGACATTGGTAAAACTGCATTTCAAGAGAGTAATTGTAATAGGCTTCTAGCTAGTAAGATTCAAAACCCCATTTTTCAAATTTTGTGAAAGAACCCTTCGAAATATTAGAAAGATTTGTTATTAACGAGTTCATTAGTTATCATAGAAATTTATTAATAGTGTTGTACCAATTCATATTATTGTAAATTAGGCCATTTTAGAAAAATGGTTGTAGCATCTTTTCTTTTAGACAACTTAGAAATTGAAATCTCTTATGTTAGTCCAAAAACTAGTGCTTTTTTACTCATCCCATGATGATTAATAACTCCAATTTTATTTCAAGGCATGACTATTTTGATTTACCATCATAAAATCCAACTTATTTTGCTTGTAATATGGACAGAAGTGTTGTCCTTGTTTCCAATTTCCAGTAACTGAAGCAAAGAAAGCCAATTTTGTTTCCTAAGAAGCACAACTTCAAAGTGAAAGGAAGAGTATTTGGATAAGATCTTACAAAAACTAGCTTGGACTAAGAAAGAAAAGCAAATTACACTAACAGTTCCTATAGTTTCCCTCTAGTTTTACTTTGATCCCTGTAGTACCAATTGCAACATATTTACCTTATAGTTTGACATTTATGTCTAATAAGAATAGTTAATAACAAACATTCAATTTTTTTGTCAATTTATTCGCACGTTCCATCCACATGAGGTTTGTAAAGGCAAAAATTATAAATTCATTTGAACTTTTCCCCTCAATTTACTCATTAATACAAGTATTTGTGCGTTATGTACAAATATTTCATGCGTTTGATGAGTCTACTCCGTGAAAAGGTGTAAATTTAGCATCTCACTATTATCTTCTTCCACGCCTTTTTGCAACATCAACACTACCAAATTTGCCATCCACCATTGCCAAAACCCATTCCATCTACTATTGAACGGCACTCGACCCATCCCACCTCACAACCAAGAACTACTTCTTAGCAACCCAAGGCCACTACCAAACACTCACATTCACCACCCCTCACCACAACATCACCAGACTTTTAAAATATGAACATACTTTTAAAAAGGTGAGCTTTCGGCTGTATAATCTAAATTTGAATTAATCTCAGCCATTTTTTAAAAATGTGTTCAAAGAATCACACATTTTAAAAAGTATGAGATATCTTATATATATATATATATATAGAACAATCTACTGGTACTCACACTGTCAAATACCCGTGAAAATATAAAAATATGAAAACAATTAAAAAAATACGAAAAGGAAAGAAAGTGAAGATTTAGGTTTACATGAATCCGAGCATAAAAACACACATTCATGACAGAATATCAATAGCACTATTTCATTCAATCCTATTTCAGTATCTATATATCACTGGCCGTAGAAATAAATTATTTATATATCATTGTCTCTTAACCTATCTTAATTTTTCACATGAAATAAGATAATACTTTTAACCATTATCTTTAACAAAGATCCACAGCTTCAATAGGGTAAGAAAAGAGTTTGTGTGAATTGGAATTTTACTTTCTTGGCATTACCAAAGTTGTCAAGGTTGACTGAACCATTTCAACAAAGCCCTGGGGAATCAACAAATACATCATATCATCAAAAAGGAAACGCAAAGAGACCAACAAATTACGGGAATTGGGGAGTGCAGTCATGCACTTAATAATTGGGTTTTTCAATATATATTTTTATGATTTGATTTATTCATTATGTAAAGCTTTTCAAATTTGTTATTCATAAAAAAAAAATCAAATTGAACCAATATTTGTAACTATGTGATCGAATAATATTTATGCGCAAATAAAGAATTAATAATGTATAGGATTACGATTGGGATCTACGTATCCCGTTCGCAGTGGCTAGGTTGATTTGCCGTGTCGTCCATGTGTGCCTACGCAAGAAATGGGTAAGATGCCCACCGGTGCTTTTACTGGTGGACTCTCAAATGGTCAAAGTTTGAACTTGTTTAGAGAAAGGGTAGAGATTATTCAATTTGACAGAGTTTCTGCTTAGTGAAAATAAGAGAGTATACCTTTGCCTTTTGGTTCCTTGGCTATTTATAGAGTAGAACATACTTGACCTGTGTGGCCAGCTTAACCCTGACCCGACCCGACCCGACCTGACCCGAACAGGTGGGTTCATCATCTCTTTGCCTTTATCATGGCTAAGTGAGCCTGATGTGACTAATCAATATAATCATCCATTTATACTTACTGACATTTTCTTTTTGTCATGTCAATTTGCCCACTTGCCCCTTAGGTCTTACTTAGGGCAAGTTAACCCTTCTTGACACTCAAGCTCTAGGGTTGGCCCAAGTGCCACTGACACTCTTTCAGTCCTTGATAAGCGTATCACGGGTTCGGATAATCACATAGATGTCCCTGGGCTCGGCTTTCGAGGCAACATGACCCATGTAACTCGACTCACACTTGCTGAGCTTCCGTCTTCGAGACCCCAGCTACAAGTCTCATCCTCTAGAGTTCAACTTAAGGCTCCTCCTCAACAGAGCTTAGCCCTCACCTCAATTGCTCGGCCCAGGTTATGGGGGCTCGACTCGCATTATGGGGGCTCGACCCATACTTGTCGGGCTCAGTCATCCTTGCCCAAGATGCAAAATGATAGCGAGGCTAGTAGGGTGACAAGGTGGAGTCGCGCTATACTCCACGTGGACTCTAGCCGTGCATAGTCAATATATGACCTCCCTTAATTGCCCCATCACCTTGTTGTTTCTCGAGCTCCAGAGCTATCAAGCTGCTACTAGGCGATGTCAAGTCAAAATGTTGTTCAGTTTAAAGCTGATCGTACACGTTAACTGCCAAAGCTAACGTGTCATTCCCTAATGGGATAATCTGTACGTATATTGACTGCGTTTGCCACGTGTCATCCCATGCGCGGCCTCGTGCTGTCCCCCTAACTGGATTATCACCTCGCATTTAATGCGTACAACACTGACAGTGCCTCGCATTTAATGCGTACAGCGTTGGTTGTGCCTTGATTTTGGGAATGTCTCCTCAGTTAATGTCAATGATTTGAATTTATGATGATTGGAGCCTGCTCGGCCATGCACGCCAAGCTCTCTGGATGCTCGGATTCAATTTTTCTAGCTCAGCAAGGTGCCTCGAGCTTCTCTCTATCCAGCTCGGAGCCTGACGCGTTGCCCTAGCATTAATTGTGCAATTAATGCGTACGGCGTTCGCCCCTTGAAGCGTCACCCCAGGCGTCCTTTGACACTCTGGTTTGAACCCTTGGGGGTTCTACAAAAAGGAAGGGTTATCACTTCTCCCATTTTTACGAACCCCTAACCTCTCAAATTCCCTTGGCAATTTTCGGTAACTCTCCAACGTCCCTTCCCACTATCAATCCTCCACCGCTGCTCTAGGAATCTCTTCTTCTTTGCCCAACTACTTCAATCCCGTTGTTGTAAGGTATGTCTTGGTTCACTTTTATCATCGTATCCCCCATTTCTATTTTATCTTCTCCGGTGCTAGTACTGAATTGCCGGCGCTGATTTTCCTTCTACATTCTTAATCTTTTCCTCTTTCTTTTATTTTTCTTCTTTCCTTTACTTTTTCTATCTTTTTTAGACAATGGGTCGCTTGGAAAAGTATGTTAACATGCCTGAGGTCATGAAGGTATTTCGTCGAGAATATTGAATTCCTGACAACGTCACAGTTCGTAAGGCCTTCCCCGAGGAAACTTGGACAACCAAAGAGCCCGGGGCAATCGTTTGGCCGCTCTTGGCCATTTGGGAAGCTAGGGTTGAGTTCCTCCTTTCTTCCATTGTGCGGGAGGCGCTAGCCTTCTACGGCCTTTGCCTGACCCAGCTCACCTCGAACGCCTTCGTTATTTTAATGGGTGTAGCTTTATTGAATCGCTGCATGGGTATCAAGCTCGACATTCGTGAGATTCAATATTGTTACACCATGACTGAGACTTTCTGTGGTAGCAACAAATATTATCTCAGGGCCAAGGACATCGGCACATAGTGCTCGGCATGAAGGGCTCCCACAAAGGCGAGATCTAGCACTTCGTGGTCGTGGGGGGAAACTGGCAGATCGAACCAGGGCCCCATGATCCGAGAACTAGAATGTGCCCGGCCCGTTCGGCCTAGGATGCCAGGTATTCTGGCTCCATCCCCTTTCATTTTGTACATTTACTCGTACTGTTATTAGCCGAGCTCTAATATGGTTCTTTCTCCTCTATAGGTGCCTACTGCAACACCTCGGGCAAAAATGATCATTGAGATAAGAATCTCATCAACCACACGCATCTCAGGTGCATACTGAATTACAACACTACAGTTTGAGACTTCGAGCGTCTCTTCAACGGCATGGCTGTCGACCCAAGTGAGCTTAGGCATCGCGTAGAGCTTGTCAATTAAGACCCCAACGAGGAGGTTTCTTCCTCGGCAACTGCAATCGCGCAGCGCTGCCCTAAAAATTCTAAGCGCTGAGCTCCAGAACCTGAATCCTAAGGCAACATGCCTTCTCACCGAGTTCTCAGTAGCTTACTGCTCGGGAATGACGTTGGCCCCTCAGCTATCGCCGACACCTCGGACACTTCAACGGCTATGAGATCAGCACCTCCACCTCCAACTCCCAGCTTCTCGGTGCCACTAGCAGCCCCAATGCTCCAAGCCTTTCCTCTTCCACCACACCCTTAACAAAAGAGAAGGAGCACGGCCGCCGTGACGGTCGAGCGGCATACACGCCGTCGACTGGAGGAAGAACAACCATGCTCAGGGAATACCCCATGCACCGACATCATGGGATTCGAGGTACACCCCCTCTCACCTTCACCCCCACCTACCATAGTCATGCTCTCACTGCTCAGGACTTTGTGCAGGAGAGCCACCACGTGGCATGTGCCCTCGCCAAGAGCGTTGTCCTCCCTCGGGAAAAGGTTGAATTTTAGAAGTTACCCAACTCCTCCATCGCTAAGCAGGCTATCCAACATTCCATTGTGGTGAGTTCCTTTTCCTGAACTTTCAATACTTTACATGAATTCTCTATGCCGAGCTTGGACTATTGACGTTTTGTTGATTGACCACGTAGGGAATGCAAATGGCGATGGAAGCTTGCCAACGGTTCAGCGAGTTAGAGGAGAAGTATAACCTCCTTCACGTCAACTTCCTGGGCCTCAAGGATTATATAAAAACCCTATAAGCGCAGGTCGGTGAGGCAATCACCGCAAAATTAAATGCTAAGATCTGGGCTGCAAAGGCCTCGAATACGTAAAAGGAGGTGGAGGACAATCTTTCCTCGGCTATTGTGGAGCTCGAGTAGGGAAGGAAGGAGAAGGCCAAACTGCTGGCCCTCCATGTCGACCTCCAAAAGAAGTACGTTGACCTCCAAGCCTCTAGTGAAGCCAGGACCCAAGAGCAATACAACGCCGACTACGAGAAGGCCGAGGACGACTACGAGGCCTAGGTCAGGGGGCTGCAAAACCCCATTTTAAAATGGGCTGGGATGCCGCGTTGAACACGGCTTTCATTACAGAGGATTTTGTTCTTCATAAGGAAGTGTCGTGGCCTCGGCCTAGCATCCCCTTCCCCTTGAGTTGTCTCACGTAACCGGCCAAGCCGCTCCTCCTAGCGTCACTGTAGAGGTGCCACCTCTCTCCACCGTTGTCCCACCAACTACCTAACTCTTCTCGAGCAGGTGGCCCAGCAAACCGAGCAGGGAGAAGAGCTTGAGGACCTGGACTTGCTTTGACCCGAGGTACCTTTTCCCGAGCATACCACACTTTAGTCAAATTTCCCAGTCGATCTAACTGCCGAGGATGACGATCCCCAAGACCAGCAAGCAGCTCAGAATGAAGGTACATAAGACCCGATCGTGGAGCATGGCGCAATCGAGCAGACTAGTGCCGAGCAGCAAGGGAGCCAAACGGGAGGAGTTCATCTAGCTTAGGATTCCTTTTACACAGTTTTTGCTTTCATTCTTTTGTAATTTTTGCTTATCTTTTCACAGCTCGACCTTGTTTCTATCTATGAGGTCAGCGTGCCACGTATGTACTGCAATTTAATATAAATGAAACACAGTTTTTGAGAATTCTTACTGAGCTTCGTATACTTGTTTCTTTTTATGCAAACTTTGTATCATCCGAGTTGTTTGAACATTAGCAAGCACTGGCCTTAGTGTTCGACCTCAATGCACTTGTGTAATTTCTTAATTTCTTAACTTTACCCAACCAGTTATCTGGCTGAGTAGTGCCCCTTTAAGCACGAACTTTTTATGTAGGCTTGAGCTCGTCAGTTGACCCGTGCTGTGTGGCGGCTTTCTTTACTAGCCGGCCTCTCTACACGTAGGCTTAAGCTTGAACTCCTCACGTAGGCTTAAGCTCGAGCTCCTCACTGCAGCATCATTCTTTCATTCTTGGTATTTCATGGACCCGTACTTCGCAGAGGGCAGCTTACTTTCTTGAGCCGTCCTTTCTGCGCTTTAACAATTCTTTGGCTTTGCCAACCAAGGATGGATTAGTCTTATAGAATTTTATTTTACAGAGGACGACCTATTTCTCCTGCCATCTTTTTTGAACTTGGGTATTTCTCTAGCTCTTGGTAACGAAGAACACACGAGTTAGGACTTTTGTGCCCAGTAGTGACTCTTGGGCCAACTGGGATTTTTCATGCCCTAATCGAGTTAGGGTTTTTGTGCCCAGTAGTGACTCTTAGGCTAACTGGGGCCTTTCATGCCTAGCCGAGCTAGGGCTTTTGTGCCCAGCAGTGACTCTAAGGCCAACTGGAGCTTTTCATGCCTAGCCGAGCTAGGACTTTTGTACTCAATAGTGACTCTTAGACTAGCTGGGGCTTTTCATGCTTAGCAGAGCTAGGGTTTTTGTGCCTAGTAGTGACTCTTAGGCCAACTGAGACTTTCATGCCTAGCTGAGCTAGAGCTTTTGTGCCCAGTAGTGACTCTTAGACCAATTGTGGCTTTTCATGTTTGATGCTTGGTTCTTTTTTAATTTTGTAATTTTTTTTGACATGTTATAAAATGCATATGGTTGTTATAAAATGATTTATTTTTATATGATGTATGCATGTTGTGGCTTAAAAATGCATGATAGAATTAATCCCGGACCATTTGGGCATTGTAGTGCAAAGTTGAGAATCTTCTAAGCAGGACCGCTCGATCGGTCCTGAGACGATCGATCGGTCTGTTGGGATTAAGTGTGCGTGGTATAGATCTTTTTCATTGGTTTTTGGTCCAAAGCTTTTGAAACAAGTTTCTCTTCCTTCTCTCTAGAAGAAAAACTCAAACCCTAGACTTCTCTCTAGATTTCTCCTTGCTCCAGGTGTGATTTTCGGCGTTGCAATAATGGATCATCGATATACTCCCCGAGAGTTTCGCGTTCATCCGGTTGTTAAAGCTTCGAGTTTTTAACTCCATATGGTAGGATTTTAGACTATCTTGCTTTAAAAAGGTGTTTCATGTGATTATATACATTTACCATGTTTAAATGCTATAAATGTTGGATTTTGATATTAAACCATATTTGGTTGGTTGAAAAGCATGTTTTGAGCTTGTAAAGATTGTTGCAAAGTTGGTGGATGCATGTATATATGATTTTCATGAATATGTGTTCTGAAAAATTCAAGAAAATTATGTGGATGTTGCAAAAACATAGATTCTAGTGTTTAGAGCTAACCCTTGGGATTGAGCATGAGTTTTTAAAATGTTTGGTTGAATTGATGGCAGCTTTGTGCAAAAATATTGTTTTACCTCCATAACTTTGGATGGGATGGCCGTGTGCCTTGAATCGAATTAACTATTAAGCTATGTGCCTTTAATGATTTTGTGAATGTACCGTAACAATGTGGTGAATGTGAGTCTCAATTGCTCCTAACTCAGAGAAAGTCCAAAAATTTGCGCAAATAGGTGCTTCGCTCCTTCGGGTTAATCCTTATAAATGAAGTGGTTGTCCCAATGGGAGGCAGTTGTTGTTGTGGTAACGTATAGAACTCGTCATTGCGTTGCGGGCCATTAAATGCCCTAGACTTAGGTCAATAGATGGGAGTCTATACTTAATAGCATTGTCCTTGGTGCGATAATAACGGTACATGTAAATCATTGTGGTTGAGTAAATCCTTTTTGGATCGAAAATCGTGTGGAGAACTAAGATGATTCTTGTGGTGTTTTTAAATTGTGAAACATTGTTGGATTATGTAAACACTCGTGATTTTGAAAAAAAAATCATTTTGAAAGTTTGCGTGGTTGAGTTGTTCACATAACTAGTAATTACATGATATGCTTTTAATTCATGCTATTCTATTCCTATTGGGTTTCGTCTCACGTTCTTAGATTTAAACAATTTCATGTGAAAACAATCATGTGGCTTGATCTTGTGGAGTCCCGGAGGTGGCGGGATATATATATATATATAATCCGTGCCTAAAGGCACTACTACTATTTTTTTAAATTCATTCAGTAACTTGCAATGACGACTGAAATTATAAGGGGTAAAAAATGTAAAAAAAAATAGTAGTGGCAGATCAATAGATTGTTCAAAAACTCGAATTAAATAATAATAAATTAATTAAAAAATACATAATTATCACATCCTAATTGGTAGTTATACCTGAATTAAATAATAACCGATCAAAAAGACAAAAGTCCTAATGAACTTCATCTCACCGTTGGATTGTTTAGAAGGAATAAGAGCCATTTGATCAATAGATTCATGTCACATCAACCATTATAACTTGTTATATAGATATATAACATGTAGTTTTGTTATTTGGTAGTTTATATCGATTTTGATGTTGGATCATATAATCGTTATGCTATGTTTTGTACTTAAAAGCTAATGTTTTGTAAGTCGTAAGGTCATAGTACCAATGTATGCATGTTTGCATGAGGATGAGAGGAATCATGGGTTATTTGTTTTAATTTCATCGTTGTATGAAAAAGGTTTTTAGTTGGTTTTATGTTTAATATCAACTCTCGCGCCTCGAGGGAGGCTTCGAATTAAGTTTTAGCACTTTTAAAATTATTCCATTTTTGCCTTGAAGGTGTTGAAAAAACTAAAAAATATATTAAGTGTTGGATTTTAAAAGTTTGGTTTTTGAAAAGTGCTCCAGAGCCTGACCGCTCAATGTACCGATTGATCGGTCTATCTACCGGTCTTGTGTAAGCCTTGGTTGTTTCACAGGCGTGGGAAAAATAGTGTATTGTTAAAGACCACTCGATCAGTCTTTTGACCGATCGATCGGTCTGTGTAGATTTTTGAAAAATTTTATGTTTTTATTTTAAAAGCATGGCTCTCGGGACTTTGACCTTATTCTTTTGGGTTACTCTTTTACTTAAAATAAACCATTGGTAATGCATTTTTCAAAGGTTTTCAATTTGTGTTCGGAGAGATTCTCTAACTCGTTTGGGCTCAAATGTTTTCGGTGAATCTTGGTTTCACAAACGGTTTTTCGTAGGTGGTTTACGTGGCCTGGGTTTTGGGGCATGACATCATGCCTAGCCAAGTTAGGGCTTTTGTGCCCAATAGTGACTCTTAGGCCAACTGGGGCTTTTCATGCCTAGCCGACTTATGGCATTCATGCCCAGTAGTGACTCTTAGGCCAACTGGGATTTTTCTTAATGTCACAAATTGCATACATAAGTTTTCAAAAAGAAGGTTCTTTCATGAAACTTGTGTGCTACTACTAATAATTTGAGTTTAAATTTTTGGGTCGCGTTATTAGGCTTTTTATTCAAATTATTGGGTCAGGGGTCCAGTTGAATCGTTACAATATTGACCGTGAGGTTCAAAGGTTGTGACTGTAAGGTTTATTGAGACATGAGGGTTTTTTTGGTTTTTTGAGTCGAGTTCTTTGTTTCACAATTACTTGGAGGCATTTTTTAGCATAGTCTCATATATCTTTGTTATCAAAAACACACTCGGGGGTGCCTATTTTACGGCTTGGTCAAATTGGAGAGTCTATACCATGTATTTCTTTTAAGCTATCCATTCGCCTTTTTCTTTGCTTTCTCTTTTTATTTTTTCTTTCTTTATATATATATAGATATACATACACACATTTAACTACCTGTCAAGCCTGATACTCCGTCCAGCTCACTTCGTCGTTTATATATATAATATTCCTACAACTATGGTTTGATTTTAATACTCATTATTTACTTACCATCTTTTACTTTAGGGATAATTACACTTACCTCCCATCATATTTAAGTTTATTACATGGACTTCTCCTATGGTCTCTGAAATTACACTAACCTCCCCTGAGATTTAATTTTAACATCAATTGCACCCCAACTGTTAAAATTTTCGTTGAAATTTAATGAAAACTGCCTCTCCCACCCCAAAATCACCTTTCCCACCCCAGAACCACACTTCAAACCACATTTTCTCCCAAAACCATCCTTCCCACCCCAAAATCACCATTTCAAAAACCACCATTTCGTTGAAATTTGGAGTGGGAAGGGTGATTTTGGGTGGGAAGGGAGGGGGGAAGGTGGTTTGAAGGGTGATTTTGGGGTAAAAATGGTGGTTTTGGGGTAGGAGGGGTGGTTTTCGTTAAATTTTAATGAAAATTTTAATAGTTATGGTATAATTGATATTAAAATTAAATCTCAGGAAAGGTTAGTGTAATTTTAAAGAATACAAGAAAGATTCCTGTAATAAATTTAAACATCATGGTAGGTAAGTGTAATTATCCCTTTACTTTATCGTCAATTACTTTCTTGTTATTTTATTTTATTTTTTATGTCCATATATTAATATAGACTAGCAATAATATCCAGCTAATATATACGTGTGTGTACCCATGCATTCTTTTCACGTGCATTTTTCTAAAAATTATGAATTATACGTTTAGCTGTCTATTTTGTGTCAAACTACTTTTTATCGTATTAGAAAATAATAAATTTTTTAATAAACTTGATATTTTCTATGGTATTAGAAAACATAACCTTTTTAAGTCAAACCATCGTATTAGAAAATAATAAAAAGTCTTTTTTTTTTAAAAACTAACTTATTTTCTAAAATATAAGAAAATATAATTTTTTTAACTTAAAAATCCCATACCGATTAAAACTATATTTTTCTATACTAATAGAAAATTAATAAACTTTTAATTTATTTTCTTATAATATTAAAAAAAACTATATTTTTGCTACACTAATAGAAAACATAACGAACTTTTAATCTATTTTTTTATATTATTAAGAAAAAAATATTTTTTTTACATTAATGGAAAAATAATAAACTCTTTTAATTTATTCAATTATAATATTACAAAAAACTATATTTTTCTATACTAATAGAAAAATATAAACTTTTAATCTATTTTGTTATATTATTAAAAAAAACCTATATTGTTCTATACTAATAGAAAATAATAAACTCTTAAAAATATTTTCTTATGATATTAAGAAAAATAATATATTTTTTATATTAGTAGAAAACTCGACCTCTTTTCATTTATTTGATTATATTATTAAGAAAACTATATATTTCTACATTAATAGAAAAATAATAAATTCTTTCATCCATTTTCTTATAATATTAAGAAAGCAATATTTTTTTATACTAATAGAAAAACACTAAATGTTTTCATCTATTTTCTTACAATATTAATAAAAACTATATTTTTTTATATTAATAGAAAAATAATAATTTCTTGCATCTATTTTCTTATAATATTACAACAAATTAAATTTTTCTATATTAATAGAAAAATAAAAATTTTATTTCACCTATTTTCTTATAATATTAAGGAAATTTATATTTTTCTCTATTAATCAAAAAACAACTTTTTTCACCTATTTTTGTTTATAATATTAAGAAAATTTATAGTTTTCTATATTAATGGAAAAATAACCTTTTTTAACCTATTTTCTTATAATATTAAGAAAAATTATATTTTCTTATATTAATAGAAAAATAAATAAACTTTTTCAAAATTTTTCTTATGATAATAATAAGAAAATGTTATTTTCCTAATTAAAAAACAAATCAATTCATTTGTATGTCCATCTGTATGTCATTTTAGTTACGGGCACACGCATACACGCACACCTAATCGTGCATTTTACCATGAATTACTACTGGCCCAATTCTTATCCGACAATACGTAGGTAGCTTGAAAAAGTTTGGTCACATAAATTGCAATATATGCAAAAATGTACATCATCCGCAAGAACATACAAGAATATACAAGTTTACACTAATCAGGTATATGTAATTGCATCTCCTGCATCTTCCTCTCCTTCAAAGTGCATTTTCTACTTCTTTTTTTTTTCTCTCCTTCGACCTCTTTTTCTTTTTCTACCCCTTTGGATCTAAATAAAAATCTTTGAAATAACAATTGTCTAAATTTCTTTTTGGATGCATAAAAACTAAAAATAATTTACTAAACAAAAATATTAATATTAAAGGAAATTGGTACCAAAGAGACGATGTTAAATGTTTAACACTTTTTTAACTTGCAGCAGTGAATTTTTTAACCTATTTCTCGTTTTACTTGCAAACCAAAATAGAAATTATTTCAAAATTAGGTTAGGCTCGTACGCTCTTTTAAGTAAAAATTATTTTTTTGGCATCTTTTACCTTTTTTAAATTTAAAACATAATTTTCAAACATTTCATTGCTTGCTTTGAAAATTGTTTTAAAATATGAGCTGACACACCCAAACTCCATGTTAGGTGGCGACTCATGTTTTTAAGATTATGACCAAATAAATTAAATTTATATGTGTCACATTTATGCAATGACCTTTTGAATACCCGTTTTTCTATTAAGAAAAATCGGGGACTATTTCCAAAAAATCAAGGTGCGGCAAATATAAATGTCTAAAATAAAAATACACAATCCCGAAACAAAATGTTGCAATAAAAAAAGTCAAAAAGAAAACTATAACAAATATAATATATATATATATATAGAGAGAGAGAGAGAGAGAGAGTTATACATTAATTATGGTTAAAGCTATCTAAAATACTAATAACTTTTATAAATAAGATCTTATAGAAGAGTTAAAAAGTTAATAAGACTTATTGCTAAACAGGTACTCAAAATAGGACCCCTCACTAAATCTCCCTAAATATGTTATATTAAATTATTAAATTCCTTAATAATTGTCTCTTAAAATTCAATTAAGCAATGAATGTGCATTTTATGAGATTCGTTTATATATTGGCTTCACAAAATATATATACATTGGGACATTGTCTACTTTGATGACTAGAGAGAGAAAAATTATTACTATGTTATATTGCTACATTATTTTCTGATTTATCATATTTGTCTTTCATGTAATAGTATATTTAGTAAAAAAGAATGTACATTTTTTTATGATTTGGTTTTGGGATATTTAATAAAACTATTTGACGCGTTTACATATATGTGAGTGTTGTTTATGGAGAAACGATATTTAAATTTTAAAAGATAGAACACCATAACTTGTTGCACAACTCAAGTACTTTGAAGGATAAAAATCTACCCTCTGTGAAATATTTCACGTTTCTGTTAATAAATTATCTATTCAAATATTCTATCATTATAGAATAATATTTTTTTAATGATTATTTAGGCCATGTTTGATAATGTTTACGTTTATTGTCACACGCCGAAAATATAACAATAAAAACCCATGCGATTGATAAACTAAGAGCCTGGTTTAAAGACACTAAACCAAAAGAACTTGTAAAAGATTCTTTGTATTCAAAATGAAATAAAGTTTTGAATTTTCTTGACAGATAAGAATGGAAGTAAGTAATTTTACTTATAAAATAACTCTCCATATAAGCTAATTTACACCCCAAAGGATGCCCCAAAAGGTGCCAATCAAAAAAATTTTTTAAACAAAAAGTTCAAAAATTCCACCTAGTAAGGGTCCGCTCGAGCGGACCCTCTACTGCTTAAGCGGTGAGGTACTCGAGAGCTCTCTAGCCAAGAACCTAAAATTTTTTCTAAGCGTTGGAAATGTCAGAGTCGTATACTAAAAATCATGTCTTTTATTATTTTTTAGTATTTAATTTTATTTCTTAATAAAATTAGTTTTTCTACTTTTATGAGAATCTTAATTAGTAATGTATACTATTTTATTATTTATTTAATGTTCTGTATATGTATCTTTTATTCTGCATAGTATTTAATTTAGTATGTAGAGTTTGGTTTACACACGAAAAATCATATTATCGGTTCTTACAGAATATAAGTTTTCGATCCACGGCTTAGATGGAATTAGACACACAATCGGTACAGTTGTAGCACCGAGTTTTAGATCTATCTTGGTTACGAGTAACAGATAATAGCGTCGTCTATTGTTCCGACTCGCTGTACTAGTACACTTCGTATGTATTGAATATGATCATATTGGGGTAATTAATTTTATACTGACTATATAAATATAAAATTAATTTACACCACATGGTTATTATGAATGCTTATACTTTTAATCGCGAAATAATTAATTATTTACGTATATTTAATATTTGTTATTTTGATTAATTAAAGGGTGCGATCTTCTACGGGTCTATAATCCCGGTGAGTTGGATGACGATATTAATTATATGGTGAATATTAATTATTAACGGAATTCACGTCCCGAAAGATCGGGTTGACGATACCCCCTTAAGAAAGTTTATAAATTTTGACCGAGTCAAATCTTGTAAGTGAATTTAATTATTCGACAGTCAAATAAGTTAAGCAAAAGGTCTTAAAAAATATATTTAACATGCCGATTAAATATAATTGTCCGTAATTTAATTTAATCGACGAGTAGCAAAAATATTAATGTGGGAAGAATAAATAAGTATTTAATAACAGGAGCTCGAATATTCGGTTTGAGAATATGGCTGAGAGTGCAATTATAATTTTTTAGTGGAATGAATTATAATTATGTTTTATGAAATTACTTTTGGGTTGAGGTGAATTTTTATAATTACATTAGGAGTCAAATCATATTTACTCCACAGGTCCATGTTGTAGCTCGATATATATACAGTTATGTAAACTCTAGCACATAATTAATCTCTACAGTTAGGGTTTTTAAGAATCCTACAATTGGCTAATCAAGATTTTGCAGAACATGAGAATCGTAGCTCACACTACGTTGTGTCTCTTGCATTCGGAAATACAGTAGAAGACTTAAATCTGAAACATTAACTTGAAATCTACAACTACAAATGATTCTTGATTAAAAGTTGTTGCAGTAATCGAAATCAATCCTATTAGATTTCGTAAGGTATAACTCTAATCTAACTTTAGAAGTGTACACCAAGTTTTATTTTAATCGTTTGATATAAAAAAACTTTTAATCTGAGTCAATTTTGGCATTTCCCATCTAATTTCTTTTGGCCTAAATCATGTTCTAATCAATAGATCTTGGCAGTTTAGCCTTCAACAATTGGTTACAGAGCCATCTTTGATTAAATATGACTTAATCGAAGGATTGGGATAGTTTTAGATCTGTGCTAATTTGGTTTTTTAGGCGATTTAATCTCGATTTTATTATCGCTATTTATTTTTTTATATTTGATTGAATGAATGAATGATGATTAAATAATTTTTTTTTAATTACGAGAGTTGATTGTGGTAGATTGATTGCGAACTCTATGAACGTATAAGATCAATGTAAAATAATTATTTTTTAATTCCTAATTTTTTTTATTCTATATAAAAAAAAGAATAAATCGAAGATATTGAAGAATAAGAACAATTCCGTCAAAGCTTCTTAGAATTCAATGGCATGTGAAAGAGAATCATGGGAATTATCAATTCACTTGGAAAGTCCAAATAAACCGCACGCAGCAAGGGATTCAAATTGTTTTTTTTTTTTTTTTCAGAAGTGCATTCCATGAATAAGTTTCATAGCCAAACGGGGCACACTTGTATCATCATGGAATTATAATGGCATGATATTTAGAGCATCCACGTGGCTTTCATCCTTATTAGGATTGGAATGCTATTGGGAAACATACTAGAAACCAAACACGCCGCAAAGTGGTTTGGCGCAGCACACATCAGGCAGCGCGATGTGCGCTGTGCGCGTGCAAGCGCCGGGGGCGCGGCGCGCAATGGCAGCCGGCTGCGGCGGCGGCGGTGCAGGCTCATGTTTAGCGGTTTAGTTGTAGCGGGACTGTGCCTCGCAGGGTTATAATTTTACAAGGTTTTTGTTAGGGTGAAGTTATGATTTTAGCAGAATTATAAGGTCGGAAAACTTTATGTGAACAGCAGCTTTTTAATTAAAAATAACTTTGTTACGATCATAAAAGGTGGGGTATTTATGCATTTATTTATTTTTATTATTTAAATACGTGGATGTTTATCTAATTAATTTGGTTAATTCGATTTTAATTTTTTTTGTAACGGGAAATAAAATAAAATTTCCTTTAGTTGAATTAAATTTTTTTAAAGAAAATTTTGGTATTTTATTTGTTACACAATAACATGTTTAAAGATGATTTTTTTATTTAATCATAATCTTGAATTAACGTGGTAATTAATTTCGGTTTTGAATTAATTAAAAAGAAAGTTTAATTTTAATAATTTTTTTTTTGAAAAATGTGTAACTAGAAAATAAAATAAAATTCTTGGTTTTATTTAAAATTAATTTTTAAATAATTAGAATTTAGAATATTTTATTTGTTACACATTAAACACAAAAATATAATTTGAAAAACCAAAATCTTTTCGAACGTGTGATTTTTTTAAATTAATAAATTTATATTAATTAAATATTTTTTTATAACCGTCATTTTTTTTTATAAAAAATCTAATTAAGGGAGAGAAAATTTATTCACAAATAAATCATACGCTCTCCATTACTAGTTTGTAAGTGATGTAATTAATTTTACCGTAAATTAGAGATAAGTCCCAATTTAGAATGTTATTTATGGATAAGTTATTTTTAAAAGTTTCATATTCCACTAAGTCCTGTTTTAAATTTTTCAATAAATTTTTGACCTATATATCTCTAGTTGTTAGTAATGGCAACTCGATATATATAGAATGATTTATATTATATCTTTTATTTTAAAAATTGTATTTTCTTATTTTTAGCTGTTGCCTTTTGTTGATTATATTTTGTGAATGAACACAAAATAATATTTCTTAATTCTGCACACAATCATTTTAAAAATATCCACACCGGGAAGAAGATTATTTTCAAGCTATTTTTGGTTATCTTTTCACGTAAAATATTGGTTCCGCATTTTTTGTCGAGGCGACCTGTTTGTATCGTGATATTACATACAATTTTGGCTTCTACAAATTTTGATACATACTTCATTTCATTACGCGTTGTTGAAAATGATACATTAAAAAAATGTTATATGTATCATTGTTGCAGAAAATGATACAATGAGAAAGTGTTTTCCAATTATATTTTGGTATACACGCATTGCAGGAATGATACCATGAGAAAATGATGCATTTTTTGTCATTTTAGTCATATGAAACAAAAGGATTTTTTACCTATGATAGTAATGGAACAATAATAATATCAAAAGATGATACACTATTTAATGAACACAGAAAATGATACATTAACAATATCAAAAAATGACACACACACACCTAATGGAACAATAATACTATCAGAAAATGATACACTATTTGTTGAATATAAAAAATAATACACTATTTGTTGAACACGAATAAATAGTGCACATGAAACAATATAAATTTCAGAAATGTTTCACATCGAGAAAAAATATCAAGGAAATGATACATTTAAAGATAATTTGCTAACCTGAAATGATTTATTCACTTTGAGCCACTCAGAGTCACATTATTAAAAATGGAAGATTTCAACTAAAAAGAAAAACTATTATTTTGGAGCTGTTCCAGGCATTTTTTGATAGGCGCAAAAAGAAGACGAAAAATAAAGGTATTTTTGGAAAGTAAATTCAAAATGGGATCTATTACAAAGTTAATATAATTTTAGGACCTAAAAGTAAAATAAAGCCTAAAATGGGATTTAATGCTAAATCACCCTTAATTTTATGTGTTGGCATTTGGGCCTTTCTCCCCATCGGACAGAATTAATTATGGAATTACCGGTATGAACCTCATTTTGGGATAATTTTGGATAATCGTTAGTATGAATCACTTCTCCATCTGAAGAGTACATTGTGAAGCGATTGATTCAAAATTAAGTGGTGGTTAACTCTCAATACGCCAAATGGGTATATTAGCGACGGTTTATTTTGCGGTAGTACATAAACCTCCGTTAAAGATGTATTTTAAATGGCGATTAGATAACCGCCGAAAAAAGCGAGTATTAACGGTAGTTACAATAAACCGCCATTAAAAATTGATAAATTTTGCGCCACAAATGAGCATTAATCGAGGTTAAAAATAATCACCGCTAAAAGATTTCGCAGGTAAATTGAAGTACTCCTTGTTTCCAACGGTATTTTAATGAATCGCCTTTTAACAAAATTTGTTTTTCCTCCCGATTAAAATTTCTCCTCTTTCATTTTGCTTCCCCCCCCCCCACACGAGCATTGAGTAAAACTACCCTAAGCCCTTCAGTTTTTCCACTGCCGCTCCCTTCCTCAGCTAAACACTAGGCCTTTTCGTTTTTCACTAACACTGCGTTCTTTCAAGACTGTCACGCAACCACAACCGATTTTTTCCTTCGACCACCGCAGGAGTTAAACCCTACTAGACTGTCTCGCCGTCCCAACATTAGCACATCGCCTCTTCCTTTGGAGCATCCGACGCTCACATTTCACTCTTCATTCTTCACTTCTCACTTTGGAGCATCCAACGTTAGTCCTTTTCGCCTCTTGTTTTTTCAACTTTCACAGGTGCTCTTGTTTACTCCCTATTTTGGTTTTTGAAGCAGTGTTGCAATACCAGTTATATTCATATTCGTAATTTCATTTATATTCATATTTAGGAACAGATGGAGTTTTTGATTTGTTGTTATTGGTAAATATTTATGATGTAAAGAGCATAATAGGGTGTAATTTCAGTTTTGGTTTGTGTTTTTTTGTTTCTTGGATTGGAAGGAGGATAGCTACTGTGGCTGCTTCTGTCAATTAAAAAAAAAACTGATGGAACATGCCCTTTGGATAAATTACTTCTTCTTCACTACTATTCATTTGATTATCATTTTTTGTAGCTATTGTCTTATTAACATTCAAGTCTCCACCACCGATTTGTTGTACATTCTATTCACACGAGAAAGAAAAAAAAATAAAAAAAAACAGAGCAAAAACTACAGAGAGGAAAAACAAAAATAAAAAGAAAAAATAGAGCAGAAACCAAAACTAAACCTGTTTTTAATAAGACATAGGAAGATATATATATATATATATATATATATATATATGTGTGTGTGTGTGTGTGTTTGTCGCGCGCGCG
>JAULJZ010133025.1:0-10851 GCA_032270985.1 Heliamphora pulchella | reverse complement strand
ACACATCCTCATGGAACTGAGTCCAAAGGACCCAAAAAAATTTGAGTACCAAAAATCAAAAATTGATTCTCCTTACAAATATGTTTGAAGTCTCATTCAAGGAGGGGATGCAGTATCTTGATAGCGTTTTCTTAAGACACATGACATGCATTCAATCTATGTTTGCATTCCTTAAACCAAATGATGGTGGATTTATAACATTCGGCTACAGTAGCAAAGGAAAAATTATAGGAATTGGTTGTATCAGTAAAATTTCTTTATCTTCTATTGAAAATATTTTACTTATTGATAGTTTAAAACATAACCTTCTTAGCATAAGTTAACTTTGTGACAAAGGCCACAAAGTTGTCTTTAATCATGCTAAGTGCGTTATTGACGATTCAACCAATAACAAAATTATTTTTGAAGGTCATAGGTATAAAAATATTTATAGATTTACTCTAAATAATCTTTTAAAAAATGACACCAAGTGCTTAGTAGGCTTAAGTGATAATAGTTGGTTGTGGCATAGAAGGTTTGGATATGCACGCATGAATTTAATTTTCAAACTTTTAAAAAAAGAATTGGTAATTGGATTACCCTAAATCAAATTTGAAAAAGACAAAATGTGTGATTCATGTTAAGAAGGCAAACAAGTTAGAAGTTTTTTTCATTTCAAAAATGAGATTTCAACATCAAGGCCATTACAGCTATTGCACATGGACTTATTTGGTCCAACAAGAATTTTAAGCCTTGGAGGCAAGAGATATGCCTTTATTATTGTTGATGACTTCTCTAGATACACTTAAGTGCTATTCTTAGCTCATAAGAATGAAACTTGTCTCTTTTAAAAAACTGTCTCGGAGAGTTCAAAATAAAAAAGGTTTTCAAATCATAAGTATCCCGAGTGATAATGGTAGAGAATTTGAAAATAAAGATTTTAAAAAATTTTGTGATGAAAATGGAATTAACCATAACTTCTCTGCTCCTAGAACCCTTCAACAAAATGGAGTTGTTGAGAGAAAGAATAGAACTTTAGAAGAAATAGTTAGAATCATACTTTGTGAAAATAACCTACCATGACACTTTTGGGCTGATACTGTCAATACCGCTTATTTTATCATAAACAGAACTATGATACGAGTTTTTCTCAAGAAAATTTCATATGAGTTATGGAATAGAAGAAAAACTAACATCAGCTATTTTCGCGCCTTTGGATGCAAATATTTTGTTTTGAACAACAACAAAGAACTTTTGGGTAAGTTCGACGCGAAATCTGATGAAGGTATTTTCTTAGGATATTCTTTATCTAGCAAAACTTATAGAGTTTTTAACAAAAGAACCCTAGTTGTTGAAGAATCTATACATGTTTTTAATGAAACTAATCTTGTTTCTTCAAAAAATTTTTATGAAAACAACTTAGTTGACATAGAAAAAGGTATTGAAGATATCTTTATCAAAGAAAAGGAAGAACTAAATCAAGAGGAAGCTTCAATTCCTTAACAAATTGAAGTCTAGCAGGCTACTGGATTTTAAATCTTGAAAATTTAGATTTGCCTAAGTTGTAGAGGTATGCTAATGGTCACCAAAAAGATCTTATCATTGGTGATTCATCTCAAGATATCAAAAATCGATACTCTCTACATAATATTTGTGGTAATTTAGTATTTTTTTCTCAAACTGAACCAAAATATTTTGAAGAAGCCAAAAATGATGAGTTTTGGACCTTGGTTATGCAAGAAGAGCTTAATCAATTTAAAAGAAATAAGGATTGAATTTTAGCCCTAGGACCTAAGGAACACTCTATCATCGGTACAAAATGAGTTTTTAGAAACAAAATAGATGAGAATGGAGTAGTTCTTAGGAACAAAACTCGATTGGTAGCTCAAGATTACAATCAAGAAGAAGGTATCGATTTTGATGAGACTTTTGCTCATGTGGCTAGGTTTGAAGTTATTAGGATGTTGCTTATTTTTGCATAATTTAAAAATTTTAAATTCTATCAAATAGATGTCAAAAGTGCCTTTTTAAATAGTTTTATCTCAGAGAAAGTTTTTGCGAAACAACCTTCTGACTTTAAAAATTTAAAATTTTCAAATCATGTTTACAAACTTACCAAGGCTCTTTATGGTTTAGAGTAAACACCTAGAGCATGGTATGAAAGGTTAAGTAAATTCTTGATTGAAAATGAGTTTTCAAGAGAAAAAATTGATACCACTCTTCATCAAGTCTCAAGAAAATGATATTCTAGTTGTCCAAATTTATATAGACGACATTATTTTTTGTTCAACTAACGAATCTCTTTACAAGGATTTTGCTAAGTGTATGTAGGGAGAATTCGAGATGAGTATAATGGGTGAACTCAACTACTTTTTTAGATTTCAAATTAAACAAATTTAAGAAGGAATCTACATCAATCAAGCGATATAGAGGTATGATTGGATCTCTATTATATTTAACTGCTAGCCATCCTAATATCATGTTTAGTGTATGCATGTGTATTAAATTTTCAATTAAATCATAAAGAATCACACGTGATCGTTGTTAGATACATAAAACCTAGGATTATTCTATCCTATAGGAATACTGTGACGCCAGAATTTTGGGATTTTTGAAAAATGGTCAAAAATAAGAGAATTCAAAAATGTTTGAAAAATTTTTTATCACATTGAAAGCTAAATTTTGAAAATCTCTTTTTTTGTTGAAAATAAAGTCGCGCCACTTAGTTTTTTTAGAAAAACTAAAAAAAATAAAAACGGCTACTGATCTTTAAAACGTTTAACCAGAGAAAAAGGGTTCGGGGGCTAAGGTACGAATTGAGAAAGGTGTTAGGCACCCTGTTCGCCCAACCGTAAGGTTGTCATCTACTAATCATCATTGGTTCTTAAGAAGATTTCTCATATGCATGCAAATATAGAAAATGGAGATAAGAAGAGAACATCCAAAATCAAATAATGAAAATACATAATATACATATATAGAACGGCAAATCAAATAAGTATCAAAAGATAAATTCTAAGTCTTACGGCATGCAATTTCTAACTAAAAAATACATTGAGTAAACCCACTTGTAATATTATTTAAACAACCTAAACTTGCATGATTTCAAATAAAAGAACAAAAAAAATGCTAAAATCATTTAAACATGAATTGTTACAAAATAAGTTAAACTATTGTAAACATAATTTTAAAGAAATTAACTAAAACATGTATATTATCAAAGAAAACTAGATTAGCATTAACATGATAAATACATGAAAAAGATATGTTATATGTAAAATAAAAGATGCATAAAAATCCTATAAAAAGAAAATTTACAAAAGAAACTTATACCAAAAAGAAGTTAGAAAAAAAAGTTATATCAACAAAAAAAATCAACTATTTACATTTAAAAAAAACAATAAAAGAAAATAAAAGAGAAGAAAATTTCACTTAAAAATGAAATCTAGTTTAAAAGGCTTTTTGTGATTTTTGAGTTTATAAAAATAAAATAATAAAAGAAGTACTATAAAAGAAAAATAAAGCTATAGAAAAAGAAAATAAAACTTTATAAGAAAAGAAAAAAAAATGCTAAGTAGAATATTATAAGGAAATCAAAGCTAATAATAAGAGAAAATAAAATAAAATACTAGAAAAAAAATTATACTACTATTAAAAGAAAAGAAAAGAAAGAAAGACAATAAATACTTAGAAAGAAATATTAAGCTAATAAAGAAAGAAAATAAAATAAAATGAAATATTAGCATTAAAAGGACGAAAAAAAAATGGAGCATTTAAAAGTAAAGCTACATTACAAGGGAAAAAAAAGAAAAAAAATATTAACATTAGAGATTAACTAATATTAAAAGAAAAAGAAATAAGATACTAGTAATAGAAACACTAAATTAATATTAAAGGAAAATTAGCATTAAATGGGTGTAATTTTGACAATTACAACTATATATATGTCAGTGCTCGTATTATAACAATAACGACATTATTTGGTCGTATCGTCAAATTATGTTAGCACTAATTGATGAATTAATTTTAAAAAAGACAATATGCTTAGTGTGGATGTGTAAACTAAGAAATTAGTTAAAATGACTAAATTATATGAGGCAAACTAACTAATAAACAAAGTTAACTATGTAAACGAAAGAAATACATAAAATGAAACTGAACGTAACCCGATCACTCCAAAAGAAAAAGAATAGAGTTAGAAAGATCAGGGATCCAAACGAAATACCTGGATTGCTAAGAAATCCTTGAGTCGGGGAATGACAATAGGTAATTCGACCCTCGGGCGATGATCCAAGCTAGGATTTCAGAACTTCGGTTTTAGGGGTTCGGCTCTCGATATTTCAGCAGAGTTTCGGCATCGAGGCTCGAATTGTTCGGGGTTCGGATTGCTCGGTATTGGGTTCAAATACCGAGCTTGGATCATTTTTTGAGAATCGTACTGAGGCACCATTCCAATCGTTTTCATCATTGGATTCACCTAAGATTAGGCGGGGTTAAATTGGGGCGTCTACATAGCCCGAACCATCTTGGGGCCAACTGAGCCGTCCAGCAGCTCGAAAATCTACCAATGCCTTGGTCGGTCTCTTGACAGCCCGGACCATCTTGAGGCCGACTGAGCCGTCCAGTAGCTCGGACCATCTTGAGGTTGATCGAGCCATCCAGCAGCTCAGAAACTTGCCAATGCCTTGGTTGGGCTCTTGGCAGCCCAGACCATCTTGAGACCGATCGAGTTGTCCAGCAGCTCAAAAATCTGCCAAGGCCTTGGTCGGGCTCTTGGCAGCCCGGACCATCTTGAGGCTGACCGAGCAGTCTAGCAGCTCGAAAATCTACCGAGGCCTTGGTCGGGCTCTTGGCAGCTCGGACCATCTTGAGGCCGATCGAGCCGTCCAACAACTCAGAAATCTACCAAGGTCTTGGTCGGGCTCTTGGTAGCCCAAACTATTTTGAGGCCGACCGAGCCTCTAGAAGCTCGAACATCTGTCATGAACTTGGTCGGGCTCTTGGCAGCTTGGACCATCTTGAGATCAATTGAGCCGTCCAGCAGCTTGGACATCTGCCAAGGCCTCAGTTGGGCCCTTGGCAGCCTGGACCATCTTTGGCGCTTGAAGTATTTATGGACTGGTATGTGACGTGTTGCTAAAAATTGAGTCTTTATTAATGAAAAAAAATGGTTACATTATTGGTAGTATTTTCTCAAATGCTTTGTGTTCCATGGGTGTGGCAGGTTTTCCCTACCAGATGTTTGAGGCGATATACTCCTATTCGAACCCGACGCTCTACTTGATAAGGTCCCTCCCAGCTTGGTCCTAACTTTTCTTGCTGAGGATCTTTAGTTGTCGAGGTCACCTTTCTCAAAACAAGATCTCCGACGTTAAACTCTCGTCATTTGACACTCTTATCGTAGTGTCTTTTCATCCTTTGCTGATATGCGGCCATTCTGATAGCTGCTTGTTCACGTACCTTGTCCACGGTGTCTAGGTTAGTACACATGCCCTCTTCGTTGTTCCTCTCTTCAAATTGGGTCACTCATGCACTGGGTAGGCCCATTTCGGCTGGTATGACCGCCTCACTTCCGAAGGCCGTCATGAATGGTGTCTCTCCTGTGGTCGTTCGAGTGGTCGTTCGATAAGCCCACAGGATGCTTGGTAACTCTTCAGCCTATAAGCCTTTTGTCTGCTCTAGCCTAGTTTTGATCATTTTGACGAGGGTCCAGTTAGTCACTTCTACCTGACCGTTGGCTTGGGGGTGAGCGGGTGTGGTGTAGTGCACTTGGATGCCCAGCTGCTCACAAAACTCCCTATATCTTTTGTTATCAAACTGCTTCCTATTGTCGCTTATAATGGCATTTGGAACTCCAAATCTGTATACAATGGACTTCCATACAAAGTTTACCATGCTTGCTTTGGTTATCTTAGCTAATGGCTTAGCTTCCACCCATTTGGTAAAGTAATCAATAGCTACTATAGCGAATTTGGTCTGGCCTTTCCCAAGCGGGAATGGTCCAATGAGATCTATCCCCCACTAGGCAAATGGCCAAGAGAAGGTTATGACGGTCATTTCGGAAGGGGCTGTCTCGGCACGTTTGTGAACCTTAGGCATTTGTCACGTTTCTTCACTAGAGCCAAAGCATCATGCGTTATGGTTGGCCAGTAATATCCTGCTCTTAGTGCTTTGTGCGCTAGCGCTCGCCCCCACTATGATTTCTACACACGCCTTCATAAATCTCTCTTAGGACATAGTCTCCTTCGTTCTCTGTAAGGCATATGAGGTATGGGAGTGATAGGCCCATCTTATAAAGATGTCCTTCCAAAAAGAGTGTACTGGTCGGCGGTAAGGCGCAATTTTCTTGCCTTGTCTCAGCCAGTCAGGTATAATCTGTCTCTAAGGTATGCCACAATTAGGTCTTTCTAGGATGCGGGTGCTCGGTCTTATCCTACTTCTAGTATCTCAAACTCCATCCATTTTAAGCCTGACTCGACAAGATATTGTAGAGGAGCATCATGGTCTAATTCATTCTCTGGGGCTGAGGCGGCTTTGGCGAAGGTATTTGCCCAGTGATTACCTTCTCTTGGCACCTATATGATGGAGAAGTGCTTAAAGCCTTTGCTAATCGTTTGAGCTGCTTTTTGGTAGGCAGTCATTCTGTCTTCTTTGGCTTCAAACTCACCCTGAATCTGCCCGACCACTAATTGAGAGTCACTATATATCTTTACCTGTGTAGCCCCAACTGCCCTGGCTAGCCGCATTCCAGCAATGACGGCCTCATACTCGGCCTCGTTGTTGGTAGTCTTAAAGAAAAAATGGAGTGAGCATTCCACCATATCGCCTTGGGGAGATATGAGTATGATTCTAGCTCCGCTGGCATCTGTGTTGGCCGATGCATCCACATATACCTGCCAGACTCGTTTGGCGTCAAATTCCTTAGATTCCTTAGACTTAGTTGGCATCGGAAGACCTACTGCTTCCAAACTTGGTGGATCTGTTTCTATTGTGAATTTGGCTACAAAGTCGGTGAGGGCTTGCCCTTTTATGGCCACTCGGGGTCGGTACCTGATGTCAAATTCTCCCATTTCAAGGGACCATTTTGCCAAACGTCTTGGAAGGTCTGGCTTCTGCATGATCTATTGCAAGGGATGATTGATTAGCACGATCACAGTATGGGCCTGAAAATAGGGGCACAGCCTCCGTGCCGAAGTAACTAGTGCGAAGGCTAGCTTCTCCAATTCAGGGTACCTTGCCTCGACTCCCCGGTAAGCTCTATTGATGTAGTACACAGGCCTCCAAATGCCTTCTTAATCCTCCCAAACCAAAGCAGCACTCACTGCTGATGCAGACACAATAAGGTACAAGAACAACTCTTCGTCTGGGTTGGTTCGGGACGGTAAGGGAGGTGAGGATAGGTATTTTTTGAGGTCGTCAAACATTTTTTCACAATCCTCTGACCACTTAAAAGCCTTTCTCAGGACTTTGAAAAAGGGAAGGCATAGGTCGATCGCCTTTGAGACAAATTGATTAAGTGCCGCTATTCGGCCAGTCAACTTCTGTATTTCTATCATGTTTCGTGGGGGGTGCATCTCTTGAATTGCTTTGATCTTCTCTGGATTGGCCTCTATCCCTCTCTGACTTACCATGAAGCCAAGAAACTTTCCCCTAGTGACTCCAAAAGCACACTTGGCTGGGTTCAGCTTCTTGTCGTACTTCTCCAATACCTGGAAAGTCTCTTCTAGGTCGGTCAAGTGGTCTCCAGCCTTCCTACTTTTTGTCAGCATATCATCCACGTAGACTTTCATGTTTCACCCGAGCTACTTGCTAAACATTCAATTTACTAGGCATTGGTAGGTAGCCTCTGCATTCTTGAGACCAAAGGGCATGGCACGGTAGCAATAGAGTCCTCGGTCAATGACGAAGGACATCTTCTCTTGATCTCTCGTGTACATCTTGATCTAGTTGTACCATAAGAAGTCGTCCATGAAGCTAAGTCGTTCATGCCCTACTATGGAGTCCACTAATTGATCGATTCTAAGTAAGGGATAACTGTCTTTGGGACAGGCTTTATTCAGATCAGTAATGTCTACACACATTCTCCACTTACCATTGTGCTTCTTGACAAGCACAACATTTGCTAACCAGTCTGGGAACTGTACGTCTTTGATGAACTTTGCTTCCAATAGCTTATTGACTTCCACCAAGATTGCTTCATTTCGTTCCTTGGCGAAAGTTCTTGGTCTTTGTTTGATTGGTCGGTAAGCTGGATTTATGTTGTGTCTGTGCTCCATAACTTCTGCTCGTATGCCTGGCATATCTTCATGCGTCCAAGCAAACACCTTCTGATGCTGCTGTAAAAACTGTAGCAACTATATCTGTTCTTCTTCAGGTAAGAGGCTGCTGACGAAGATCTGTCTGTCCGGTCAGTCAGCATTGAGGGAGAGGCCTATGAGCTGCTCTGCTGGCTCGGGTCTTTCCCCCTTGCCCTCTTCCTGAGACTCCAAAGTTTCAATAGTCGGCGATTCTTTGTCCTTAGCTCCTCTGAGGGAAGTGGCATAGCATTCTCTTGCTGTAATCTGATCAGCCTTTAGTTGACCAACCCCGAACGGGGTGGGAAACTTTATGGTTAGGCTGAATGTAGAAGTGATTGCTCTGAATGGATTAAGGGTCATCCTCCCTAATATGGCATTGTATGCAGAGGGCCAGTCAACCACCAAGAATGTAATCTGCCGAGTATATTGATTCGGGCTGGTTCCCATGGTCAGGGGTAGCTCGATAGCTCCAAGGGGTTGAACCCGTTCTCCAATGAACCCAACCAGGGGGACCTTATTGGAGTCAATCGACTTTTATCAATGTTAAGCTGCTCGAATGCCCGCAGGAACAAGATGTCCGCTGAACTCCCGTTGTCTACCAATATTTTTCGTACCCGATAATTAGCCAATGTCATTGTAAAAACCAAGGGATCATCATAGGGATGCTGAATTCCTTCCCCATCCTCTTTCGAGAAGGTGATTATTTCCTCTTGGGAGTCCGTTCGTGTTCTGATCGAGCGACTGGTAGTGAGGACTTCTATCGACGCTTTTGCTTTCAACCTTCTTGAGTGGGCCTTTCTCGCCGAGCGAGTATCCTCACATCCGGTAAACCCGTCGGATATTACTCAGACTTCTCCGGTGACTTCCTGGTTCGCTGGGGCTCTTCTCGTACCTTTTATGGCTCATCCTTGCATAGACGATTAGTCATGAACCGGCGCAGCCGGCCTTTTCAAATTAGTGCCTTTACCTGCTCTTTAAGGTCAAAGTAGTCCTCCATGTTGTGCCCGTGATCCTTGTGGAACCGACAGTATTTATCTTGGTTCCTTCGACTCGGCGTTGCTGGTAATTTTCTCGACCACTTGAGGTTAGGATCGTCACGTATTTGTAACAGAACCTGGTCAATGGGGGTGTTCAATGGGGTGTACCTTTCAAACTGACTGGAAGGGAGTCACGTTCTCTTATTGTCTGAGTGGCGGTTGTTTCCCTGCTCCTCCTCCCTCGGACTTCGCGGTCGGTCTGCGTCGCTCGGTCGTTGGCGCTCGGACGTCTTTTCTTGCTCGGGTCTAGCCTTGTCTTTTCATGCATTCTTCGCGTCCTTTGCATTCATGTGCCTTTGGGCCTTGGCCATCAGCTCGGCCATACTCTCTGAAAGTGTCTTAAATAAAGAGAACAAAAATTTGGTGGGTTGTAATCCCCCTATAAATGCGGTCAAGGCCACCTTGTAGTCTACGTCATCCACTTGGAGTGCTTCTGCGTTGAATCTGGACATGTAGTCTCTAAGTGATTCTCCATTAGCTTATTCGACGTTTAATAGGCAAGTTGTCGATCGACGTAGCCTTTGCCCCCAATGAAGAGCCCTATGAACAATTTGCTGAGCTGGTTAAAAGAGCTGATGGATCCGGGCTTGAGGTGACTAAACCAAACACGAGCTGATCCTTTCAAGGTGGTGGGGAACGCTCGGCACATGATCTCATCTAGGACTGCGTGTAGGTGCATGAAGGCTTTATAGGTTTCCAAGTGGTTTAGAGGGTCTTTCGTCCCGACGAAGGCTTCCATCTACGGCATCTTGAATTTCGTGGACAACGGCTCAATCAAGATTACCGGGGAAAAGGGGAGGTCGGTTCGCCGTATGAGTTCATCCACACCACCAACCTTTTTGTTTCTTACTGCTTCCAAGACATTCTGAAGTTGTTTCAAAAGCCCGTTTGGTGTTGCCTTTTTTGAATAAAATGCTTTTAGTAAAAACACAAAAGCTTGTAAATAAAAGAGTAAATTACATATATACCCTTTGTATTTAAGGGTAATAAAATTGACACTCTTTTTACTCTTTAAAATATCACTGCACTCTCTTACTTTATTATTTATGTAACATTTATATTCATCCGTCAATTTTTGTTAACTGAGTAAACGAAAAAGGACGAGAAAGGATATTAAAATTGTATACCCTTAAGTAAAATATCCAAAACACCCCTAAAATGCTAGGGAATGTAGTGGATCACTTCGCCGGAATTTAAGCGCAGTGTTGTTTGGTAGAGATAGGGTTTACTACGACCATCTTGGAAAATTATTAGGTACTTTCGGAGTATTGATCAACAACATTGATGAAGAAGATGAAGAATAAAACTAGGAAAGAACACACGCACACCTGCGCATAAAACCAGTTGAACAGAAACATTATTCAATTCAACGCCAGATTTAGTTCATGGGTTTGGACTATGGTTCTTCTGATTTTTTGTTCAATTGTCCATTAAGTTTAGACTGCTAATATTTCTGACCCAG
The DNA here is from genome assembly GCA_032270985.1 of Heliamphora pulchella. Classification (NCBI taxonomy): domain Eukaryota; kingdom Viridiplantae; phylum Streptophyta; class Magnoliopsida; order Ericales; family Sarraceniaceae; genus Heliamphora; species Heliamphora pulchella. Next base: position 76 of record JAULJZ010133025.1, on the reverse strand, counting down.
ATTGTTTCTTTGATTTGATTTTCTATTCTGTTACTCTCTTTAATTACAGGGGTTTTGATTTGCTAAGGTGCCGTTT
>JAULJZ010133014.1:0-10851 GCA_032270985.1 Heliamphora pulchella | reverse complement strand
CAGAACAGTGCGGCTGTGATATGTGTATGGTGGGTTTCTGGTAGACTTTTGTGAGTCTCGCTTGGGTCCTGTTTGGAACTTTGAGCTGCTCAGAATTCTTAGAGTTCTTGGAGTCGAGGAGTGGTTGTCGACCGTGGTAAGTGTTGTGCTTCGGCATAACTGTTGTTTGTGTAGATGGTATTCCCAAGAGTATGATAAAGTATGAATCAGGAAGGATATGATGTTTGGGATGCCTTGGTTGGCGTGGCATGTTTGGACCGACGCGATTGCTTGATATGGAACGGAAAGGTTGTGATGAGTTTAGTGAGGAAATTGCTAAGTGTAAGAATAAGTTTTGGTTTGTGTTTTGGGTTCAACTATTTTTCTATTGTGGATTCAAGAAATTGATGTATGTGTTCTACGTTGGAGTTGTTGCTATATGTTAGTTGACCTGTTCGCTTTATCGGATCACAAGGATCATGTTTGATTTAAGGTTATTCTGTAGCCTTGGTATTAGTGATCTGATGGCGAGACGTTGAGTTGTGCAGTAATGTGCAGTGGCGTGCTGTTGCACTGGAGTTATGATTTGGTTGATATAGGTTGTTGGATACCTATGAGATGTTCTACCTACGTGACGTGTTTGGTTGAGTAACTCGCTGAAGTCAGGTGACTTTGTGGCTGTGATGCCAGATCGATTTTCGGTTGTGTGGAACCTTGTCCAAGACAATGGTGTGCCACTTGATGTTTCTCCTGGGTGAGAATTGTGGTTTGTGATGGAAGCTTGAGTAGAGGATGAAGGTTTGAGGGTTTGCTAAGATATGTTCTTTGGTGTTCCAGGTGAGTTAAGTGAACTTCTCTCTGGTGAGCTTCTCTCTGGAACTGGGTATTGTGATGTTGCTCATGGATCGATGTCATGACAGCTTCAGTAATGGAGATATTGGCATCAGTAAGGTGATGATGTGGTATCAAAGTTGGTGGTCATTTGGTGATCGTCAGGACTTGAGTAAAGTTTGTGTGCAGTGTGTGTGACTTCGTGTGATCGATGTCAGAGATCGACGTCGTGTGTTTGAACTAGTGGAGATGTTCCTTGGGGAGCATGGTGAGATGTGATTGAGCCAGTATGTGGCAACGAAGACTAGAGTGATAGCCTCTGTGTCAGAGCATAGAGCATGTTTGAGATCAGGTACCATGGTGAATCGGTCTCTTGCTTTGCATTTATCGCTGGAGTAGTTGTGTTGGCGAGAGTTCTGTGTTGGGTTTTGGTAGTGTTAGTTAGATCTTGATCCGATATTTTCTAGATGTTTCCTGGATGACAGTGATGTCAGTGGAACTTGTACGTGTGAACAATCTGTACGGAGATTGATTCCTTAAGGATGTGTATTCTTGGTATCAGTTATCTGAAGTTATGTGACAACAACTTAGTTTTGGGGTTTCAGTTGCAGAGGCATATCTACTGTTGTACAACGTTGCTGGGGCATTTCTGTTGTTGTGCAGTGTTGCTGGGATTGCATCTGAGATTGTTGGTGGTTATGGGCTGGTGTTTGGCCTGAGTTTCGATGTTAAATTTAGGGGATGAAATTCCTTTATGAGGGGGAGAGTTGTGAGACCCCGACCCGATTCATTTTGGAATGATTAAGTGTTCAAGTTATCTCGTAACCTTCGGAAGGTGTTAGGTACATCTTTGGCGTGTGCTTGGGTTCCGTTGAGGCTTGTTTGATTTGGCTTAAGGTTGGAAAATCAGTTTTTACACGGAAAAACACACTGCCCAGCAGTTCGGTCGACTGGAGGGCTTGGCCCAGTCGACTGAACCGACAATTTTGAGTTTGGTCGACTGGACATGGGGGTTCGGTCGACTGAATTGAGAATTTTGGTATTTTTCTATAAATATCTGAGGCTGAGATATTTTGATAGAGCTTTCTTCCAAGCTAAGTTTCGGTTCTCTCTGCCTTCTCTTTAGATTTCTGAGGACCCAGGGCTCGATTTTCAGTAATCTGACTATAGATCCTTGATGTTGGTGCCGGGGGCTTCATATATATCTGGACAGAATTCAGTTTCGTCGAGGTTCAATTTTTGAGGTTTCGAGTTTTCACTCCTTGAGGTAGGATTCTAGACCTACTACTGTTATGAGGGTATTATATGCAATTATACTTGCTTTCACCAGGTAAAAATGCATGAAATGTTGTTTACATGTCTTAAACCGTGGTTTTTCGGGTAAAAGTGGGTTTTTACGCCTTTTTCTCGGTTGTATGCATGTTTCGGGTACGTGGTATCTGTAGTTTTCAAAAGATGGTTTGAAAATGAGGGGTTTTGTGAAAATCGGTGAAAAACGTCTTTTTGGAGGTTTGGAGCTAACCCGCGGGGTTAAGTCTCACCCTTTAAACGTTTTGTTGGAAATGATTTTAGATCTCCATTTTGATGGAATGGATCTCCTTTTATACATGTGTTGTATAAATTATTTTACGGGTTTTCGTAGTTGAGCTACGATGGGCTTTGAAATGTTCTCCTTTGATGTACCGTGACAGTGTGTGTGTTGAGTTGGGCTTCCATTGCTCCTCGGTGTAAGTTCAAAAACGTGCGCAGAGTAGGTCCCTACGTGCTTTCGAGTTAATCTCCGTAAACGAGGTTGTGTGGGTGCTTAGTGCCCTCGGGTGTGACCCCGTAAACTAAGTCGGTTGCCTCCGTTAATGGCGTTATTGCTGTAACTCCGTATAGAACTTGTCATTACTAAACCTACGGGTCGAGGGTAATTGATGAGAGTCTATAGTTGTTACCTTTGTCGATGTGGCAGAGTCAGTACATAGGATTACATTTATATCTTTCTCCTCGGCTGAGTGGCCTGAGTGGACCTTACTGTTTCATTACAGCTTATTGTTTTATTTTCCTCGATTGTATGTTCCAAGTGAAAAAATAACGTTTGATCCCGGTTGTGTGATCCGGGTGAACAAAATCAAGTTTTTGATTACTGCTTTCCCTTAACTGTGGCATGATATCTGTTAGGATGATATGCATAGTTTGAAGAATGAAAAATGTGGAATTTTATGAAATAAAACCTTTTTGAAACTTGTGATAATCTGACGAAAAACTTGTGATTTTGGAAGGAAAACCTTTTTGGCTCCTGTGGTTGAGCTTGTGTGTATATATTTGCATAGCTTGCTTTACAGTTTTATTGTCTATGTTCCTATTGGATTTCGGCTCACTGTGTGAGATTTTGCTGTAAAATCATTTCAGGTGAGTATGAGGAGTTGACCTAGTTGCAGAGGTGATGGAAGACTTGCTATAGTTTTCTCTTTTTGAGATATGTACTTACACATGTGACGCCTGTTGAGGCTGGTTTTGTACGCCTTTAGGCGATATATTTGTACATGTATGAGATGCATGTTTTCAGTTTATGAGAGTTGAACTGTGGGGATCTTTTATCTAAATGTTGTATTTTGATTATCAACTATGAAACTTATTTTTCCTTAAATGGGTGTTTTGATGGGCTTTCGCGTGATCCAGATGTTCGGGGCGTGACATTGACGGTTGCCACGTTTGGCTAGGGTTTCCAGAAGGTTCTATTGGCAGTCGCCACAATGAACATGGCGGTCGCCTTACTTGAGCAGCAAGTTTCGATGGTTCGACAAAATTTCATTGGTTTGAAGGTTCCTGGTTCAAATATCGAGCTTAGATCACTTCTCGAGGATCATACCAAGGCATTATTCCACCTGTTTTTATCATCGGATTCACCTAAGATTAGGCGGGTTCAAATTGGAGTGTTTACAATTGTGAACATAAAACTTATATTCTGCAAGAACCTAAAATTTGATCTTCTGTGTGTAAATCGTACTCTGCACATCAGGTTAAATACTATACATAATATTGGACATCCACGCATAACATTAAAGAAATGATACACATACATTACTCATAAAGATTCTCATAAAATAAAAAATTAATTTTATTAAAAAATAAAATTAAATACTAAAAATATAGTTTTTAGTATACCAACTCTAACAGTAACCAATGTTGCGGTTGTGACAAAATAAGTCACAGACGTGTAACCGTGACAATAATAGGGTTACTGCAAGAAACCAAGATGCTAGGTGTTATAGCCGTGATAAATAAAAGTTGCAGCCATGGTATTTTGGGGTCCAAAAAGATGTGCTCAGCATACATGGTCTAAAATGAGGTCAAATGAATAGGATATGCAGTACAGTGACCATAACCCACTTATTCTAGGTTGAATCTGCCATCCTTTATTCCTATAGAAGTAATATATCTAGAAACAGAACGTTCAGGATACTAAAATGAACAACAAAATATATAAACGCAGTTTTCGTGTTACTGGCTTCACATAACCTCACGGCCATAGCAAAAAAATGTTGCCTCATAACAAATATAGAACAAAAGATGCTGCTAAGATTTTTTAAGGATCCAAGGAGGGTATAATCATCATATAAGGTCTAAACATGCTTAAATGGACATGACATGTAGGACATAGACCATAACCCATTTATTCTAGGTTAGATCAACCATTCTTCATCCTTTATACAAGATATATCTCAAAAAATAAGACATATAGATTATTAAAATGAATAACAGAATACTTGAAACACAATTTTCATGTCACTAGCCTCACAAAACATCAAGGCCGTAGCAAAAGGATATGGCAGTCGTGACAAACATAAAAATAAAAATTACGGCCGTTGAAAAATAACTAGCAGCCATTACTATTAATAAAATGCACGGCTGTGACATTGTAAGGTCATGGCCGTTATGTTTTTATAACTACATAACATACAGAAAAATGAGGTGTACAAAATGGAGACTGCGACCCATTTGATCTAGGCCAAATCTACCATTCATTACCCAGCAAAGACATGAACTAAAGTATAAAAAAGGGGAAAGCAAAATAGAATAAGAAAAAGGGAGAAAAACCTTGAAATAAACAAATAATAGAGAGTTTTGAAAGGAGTTTTCATGTTTTTAGCCTCTAAACAGATGTCGCGGCCGTAATAATAGAATGTTGCGACTGTGAGTAAATAAGACACAAATATATTGGCCATGTGCACAAAGTTCACGGCCGTGACCGTAGATTTAACAAAACATACGACCATGACACTAGAAGGTCCCAACCGCTATGTTCCAGAACCTTAGAAAGTTTTTGATGTGCTCAGTGTGCTTGTGAACGTCAAAACGAAATAAAAATGACTATAAATATATGAAACAAAGAGCTACGAATACACTTTTATAATGAAGACTTGAAGGAACAATGCTTAGATTAAAATAAATGATGAATAAACAATAAAAACAATAGAAAACTTATACACGATGCTCTCGGGGGAAGAAAATGAGGATTTATAGAAGAGTCGTGGGTTCCTAAGGTTACCTTGCGTGAATATCCATATCGAATTGCCCCTTGGGGGTGAGAATAGGCTATCTCAAAGCCAATACGAGCTCTACAAACTCCTTCAACGCAAGCAAGATCACGAACATAGCTCGAGAAGTATGAAATGGATAGGAAAATATCGGGTGGGGGTGTGTTTGGGCAGAGTTTGGACCTCCCGGTTCTTCTTCTCCTTTGTTCTGCTTGGAAATATCGCCTATTTATAGGCAAGACGAGCAACACATACCCTTTCAGGAATGTTGCCACCTGTCCAAAAAAGGGTAATAGTGACGGTCGATACCTTTTTGCTTTTTCATAGTGACGGCTGCTACCTTTATAGTGATAGAAAGAATAGCCGCAACTTTCATAATTCGTGGCTAGGATAAAAAAATGCGATCGCGACAAAGGAAGCCATGGCCTTGTTTAGGGTTTGCAAAAACGTCACGGCCTGGATGTTTTTTGGCAATTTTCTTGGGTTTTGAGCCATATTCGTGATTTTACTTTCTTAGGAGTTACTTTTAGCATGATTCTCATACTTTCATCATTTGAGTACATTCGAGATGGGTGCCTAGGATTCGACTTGGTCAAATTGGAATGTCTACAGTTGCCCATCTTTGATAGAGCTTGCAACAATTCGTGGCGCAAGTAATGTCAAAGCTCCGAGATAAATCGATTGAACAAGCCGCCAATCTTAGGCAAAAATAAAACATTTAGAAAAGCGAGGTCGAACCCAAATTTCCATCGAGCTTCTTACGCACCCCATTGCAAGGGATCAGAACAGTCGTAGTTCGTGGGGTAAAGCATATGATGCAAATAGGTTAATTATGATGCATGATAGATGTAAAACATGGTGTAGGTACAAGGTATGATGCAAAACACAGGAACTTTAAAAAGTTGAGTCAAGACCTGAAGAAGTAATTAACAATCCAAAGCTTTAAGAACTCCACTAGAGGTGCTTAGGAAGCGGCGCTTAGGGTGCCTAGAACACTAGGGTTTAACAAACTTAAGAATCGTCTCATGAACTTAGTACTTGAACAACGCTATGCGTATGACTAGGGTTTTAGAAGAAAGAAATGCCTAGTCCTTTAGGACTTGGAAAAACCTAAGAATTATCTCACGAACTTAGGATCTAGACAATGCTTTGCGTATGACTAGGGTTTGAAAGAGAGGGTTGTCTAGTCCTCTAGGGCTTTGGAAAACCTACGAATTGTCTAATGAACTTAAGACCTATGCAACGCTTCGCATATGACTAGGGTTTTAGATGAGAGGGAAGTCTAGTCCTCTAAGGTTTGGAAAAATCTAAGAATCGTCTTACAAATTTAGGACCGAGACAACGCTTCGCATATGACTAGGGTTTTAGAAGAGGGGGATGCCTAGTCCTTTAGAGCTTAGAAAAATCTAAGAATCGTCTCACGAACATAGGACCTAGACAACGCTTTACATATGACTAGGGTTTAAAAGAGAGGGTTGCCTAGTTCTTTAGGGCTTGGAAAAATCTAAGAATTGTCTCACGAACTTAGGACCTAGACAATGCTTCGTCTATGAATAGGGTTTTAAAAGAGATGGATGCCTAGTCCTCTAGGACTTGGAAAAACTTAAGAATCATCTCACTAACTTCGGACCTAGACAACGCTTCGCGTATCACTAGGGTTTGAAAGAGAGGGTTGCCTAGTCCTCTAGGGCTTGAGAAAACCTACGAATCGTCTCACGAATTTAGAACCTAGACAATGCTTCGCATATAACTAGAATTTAGATGAGAGAGATGCCTAGTCCTCTAGGGTTTGAAAAAACCTATGAATTGTCTTACGGACTTAGGATCTAGATAACACTTCGCATGTGACTAGGGTTTTAGAAGAGAGGGATGCCTAATCCTCTAAGGCTTGGGAAAGCTTAAGAATCGTCTCACGAACTTAGGACCTAGATAATGCTTCGCGTATAACTAGGGTTTAAAAGAGAGAGTTGTCTAGTCCTTTAGGGTTTGAAAAAGCATGAGAATTATCTCATAAACTTAGGACCTAGACAACGCTTCGCATATGACTAGAGTTTTAGAAGAGAGGGATGCTGTCAGGGTTGTATACTAAAAATTATGATTTTTGTTGGTTTTAGTATTTAATTTTTTTTAATAAAATTATTTTTTCATTTTATGAGAATCTTAATGAGCAATGAATGCAATATCGTTTCCTTAAATGTTATGCATGGATGTCATTTATTCTATACAGTATTTAATCTGGTGTGCAGAGTACGACTTACACATAGAAGACCAGATTATAGGTTCTTGCAGAATATAAGTTTTAGTTCACAGTTTAGATGGAATTGGACAAACCATCGGTACGATTATAGCATAGAGTTTTAATAGGCCTGTCTTGATTATGGAGAATAGATAATAGCGTCGTCTATTGGTACGACTCGTTATGCTAGTATACTTTCGTTTGTATTGAACGGGACTACATTGGGATAATTAATTTTATACTTACTATATAAATTAATTTACACCTCAAGATTATTATGATTGTTTATACTCTTAATCTCGAAATAATTATTATTTGCGTATAGTTAATATTCATTATTTTGATTCATTAAAGGTGCAATCTTTTATGGGTCAATAGTTCCAGTGAGTTGGATAGCGGTATTAATTATATGGTGAATATCAATTATTGATGGAATTCACATCCCGATTGTTCGGAATTGATGATGCCTCCTTAAGGAAGCTTATAAGTTTTGATCAGGTCAAACCTTACAGGTGGATTTAATTATTCAGGCATCAAATAAGTTAAGCGGAAGGGTTTACGAAATTTTAAAAATACAGATTAAATTAAATTATCAGTAATTAAATTTAATTGGCAAGTATCGAAAATCTTAACGTGGGGAGATGAGTTAAGCATTTAATAACAGGAGCTCGAATAATCGATTTTGAGAATGTGGCTAGGAATGCAATTACGATTCTTCAATGGTATGAATTGTAATTTATATTTTTATGAAATTGCCTCAGGGGTAGGTGGATTTTCGTAATTACATTAGAAGCCCAAGTCATATTTACTTCACAGGTCCCTAGTGTAACTCTATATATATGCGGTTATACTAAACCTTAATCATAAGTAGTCTTTCATGACTAGGTTTTTCACGTAAACCTAAAGTTGATTAGTTTAGCAAGTTTCAGTTCACGAAGGATCGTAGCCCACCCTATGTTTGTGATACGCATCAGAAATACAGTAGAAGGCTTGATCTTGGCTTCAACTCGAAGGATTCAGATTCGTAGTTGTTGCAGTAACTGAAATCATTCTACCAGATTTTGAAAGGTATAATCTCGTATCTAACTTTGGGAGTACGATTTTTATTTTGATCGTTCAACATCAAAAAGTTTTAAACTGGAGCTTGTTTTGGCAATTTCCCGTCTAGTATTTTTTATCGAAAAAAACCGTATTCAAATCAATGATCTTGACAGTTTGCCTCCAACAATTGGTATCAGGGATGTTTTAATTTATGAATATGGTTTAATTGAGGGATCAGGTAGCTTTAGAACTGTGCTAACTTTGTTTCGTAGGCGTTCTAATCCCAGTTTTATGATAATTATTTTATTCATATTTGATTGAATGGTTGAATAATGATTATTATTAATTTTTAATCACGAGGATTGATCGTGATAGTTTTAGATTTTTTAGATCGATTATGAGCTTTCGAGATATAGGTTTCGATGTAAAAAATTTTTATGTTCTTTAAATATTGTTCGATATTTGTAAGAACAGGTTCGAAGGTCCAAGAACACGAAGAACAAGCGACGGCATCGGCGGTGGTTTTGGGATTTCAAGCCACGAATCGCGGTTGTTTTTCCATGGTTTTGTGACAGGTTTTTTAGCAGGTTTTTTTTTACACGTTTTAGGCATAAAAACAGTAACAAAACAGATCCAAAAAATAGCAAAAAGCCGGCACAAAACAGCCACGGCGGCGGTGCCTTTGTCGGCAACAGTCCAGGCCATTTTCGGTGTTTTTTTGAGATTTAGAACTATATTTGAGCAATTTTTTAGGCATAAAACAACAGAAAAATAGGGCTAAAAATAGTCCAAAAGTGGGAGAGAAACAGCCGCAAGAGGGGGCACAAAAACTGGCACAAGCGGTGGCGGTGAACGACGGCACCGGAGCTATTTCGGGACTGTTTTTGGGGCATTCTTTTGGGCTTCATGTATCTGTATATCAGTGCTAAAAATAAAAAAAAACGGGAGTCAAAATGATCAAAGAACGAGGGAGAAACGACAGCGGCAACAACGGTGCTATGGGTGGCGGCAGCACCCCTTCGTGGCCTTTTGAAAGCTGTTTTTGGGGTTTTTCAATATGATTTTTTAACAAAAAAATAGTATTTTTTGTAAGCTATTTTTCAAAAAATATCAGAACAAAAACGTACTTTGGAGGAGGTGGCAAAAGCCGCTGAAAGTGGCGGTGAGCGGCGACGCCAGCATGGCTGGCGATGGCTGCTAGTTTTAGGCTGATGGTGGCCGAATGTGTTGGAGTGAAAAAAAATTTTGAACGGACGCCGTGACCGTAAAAACGACGTATGCGTTTTTTATGAAAAATGAGAACTATATTAATCTTAATAGTATGATACCTTTATGAAACTTGTCGAAAAATTTTAAGAAATCCTGAATACGTTGAAGACGACCTTGCAATCTTCCCACGCATGTCCCGGAAGCACTACGACGATCACGGTGTATGGACACCGATTCCTATCGAAGAGTTTTTCCTCAATTGGTTTTTTCTCACACACATCCCTCGAATAATGCAAAATTAATTGCCAAAAAGGGAGAGGGGACGGCGGCTATGGGGAAGAATTAGGGTTAGGGTTTCTTTTTTTCTCTCCTTCTTATATATATAAGCCTCCTCTTGATATATATATATAAGAATATATTATATTAAGTATATATTCTCTATTTCCTAAAAGGATATGAAGATATATATACTTAACATAAAAAAAACAAACCTATCAACTCCTAGGGCCAGCCACTTAGGGAGTAATCTCTAGATGTGCCAAAAATCAAAACTGCCCCTCATTATTTAATTCAATCCCTGAATATCCCCGGCGGCAAAACCGACATTCTAATTAAATTAAATAATAACTGAAACCGATAAGAAAAATATCCGTGCGTATAGTGGGCTACGTGAGGGATCACGGGGAAGTATAGGACTCGGACTAACCGTGCGACAAAATCGGATATTCCTAACTTTGTCCCCGAGTTAGATTCTTTCTCGTACGAACCAGAACTTATTCCACTAAAGGTTCTAACTGAACTCCCGACCCTAACTCAAATTATGTCTTAAGTTTCTAATTATCAAATGCACTTAATTCTCCCAACGTTTAAGATATGGATTCCCGATAAATAAATTAGGTTACTTACAACCCAATTTAATTATCCTCTTTTCCTCACAACCGCACCGCTTAATCTTTTGATATGCCGGATCCGAAGATCCACTGTACAAGTTTAGCATAATCAAACCTATAAGCAAAGCACACGAGGGGG
>JAULJZ010133003.1:0-10851 GCA_032270985.1 Heliamphora pulchella | reverse complement strand
GCAACATCACCTCTCTGTACAATTTCTCGTATCAGGTGATACTTACGCTCAATGTGCTTGCCTTTCTTATGGACCTTTGGCTACTTCGAGGTTGCAACAGCTCCGCTATTGTCACAGTAAAGTATAATAGCTGAATGAACTGACGGTACTACCTCTAGATCCATCAGGAAATTCCTGAGCCAAACGGCCTCCCTGACTGCTTCAGAAGCTGCCACATACTTGGCCTCCATGGTGGAATCAGCAATGTAGGACTGCTTGATACTCCTCCAACTTATAGCTCCACCTCCTAAGGAAAACACATATCCTGATCTGGTAAACTTACGAGAATCCCTGTCAGACTGGAAATCTAAGTCTTTGTACCCCAAAGGTACTAGACTATCTGCCTGGTAACCAACATATAATTCATAGTTCTTTTCAAGTACTTGATTATATTCTTTACCGCAGTCCAATGCTCCAGCCCTGGGTTAAACTGATATTTGCTAGCCATGCCAACGACAAAGCAGATGTCGGGTCTAGTGCAAAGTATAGCATACATGAGGCTTCCTATTGCAGAAGCGTAAGGAACCGCCTTCATCTTCTCTATCTCATCAGGTGTCTTAGGACACTGATCCTTGGATAGAGTGATTCCATGCCTGAAAGGGAGAAATCCTTTCTTAGAATCCTGCATGCTAAAACGAACAAGGATATAATCAATATACTTTGCTTGTGATAAGCTCAACATCCTTTGTTTTCGATCTCGCATAAGCTTGATCCCAAGGATGTGATTGGCTTCTCCCAAGTCCTTCATATCGAAATGCCCAGATAACTATACTTTAACCGTAGCTAATGCACCCACATCATTTTCGATGAGCAAGATATCGTCTACATAAAGTACTAAGAAGATCACCACGCTTCCGTCACGCTTCCGTCACACTTCTTGTACACACAAGAATCATCCAGACAATGATCAAAACCATAAGATTTTATAGCTTGATCAAACAGAGTGTTCCAAGACCTTGATGCCTGCTTAAGTCCATAAATGGATCTTTTAAGCTTACACAACATGTGTTCCTGGCCCTTTGTACTGAATCCGTCTGGCTGTATCAAATAGATACACTCGTCAAGACTTCCGTTATGGGAAGCAAGCTTGACGTCCATTTTCCAGATTTCGTAATTGAAATGTGCAGCAATAGATAAGAGAATCTGGATAGAATTAAGCATGGCTACAGGCGAAAAGATTTTCTCATAGTCGATCCCTTCTTTCTGAGTGAACCATTTAGCAACAAGCCTACCTTTGAAGCTTACAACCTTTCCATCTACTCCTCTCTTCCTCTTGTAAATCCACTTGCATCTAATGAGTTTTATCCCTTCGGGTGGTTCTATAAGTTCGTAGACCTGATTGGAATATATAGATTTCATCTCTGAATTCATAGCCCTTCGCCAAAGATCTGCATCTTTGCCTTGTAGTGCTTCATTGTAGTTACAGGGCTCGGTATCCAATTATGCCTAGATCCTATCAAAAAACTCTCCCAAGAACATGTACCGGTCAGGTTGATGAACAACCCTCCCACTACGACGAGGTACTACCTTTGTTTGTGTACTAGCTGTAACCGGTTGTGCCGAATCTAAACCCTATGCATCAGCACCATGTTCTTGATTTGCACCTGTCCCAATAATCCTCCCACTACGACGAGGTAATGGAATATCAGTGACTTGTGGTTCCTCTTCCGTTCTACTGGCATTTCCTCTCAGTTCTTCCAAAATAATTTTACTATTGGGCCTGTGGTCCATAATATAATCATCTTCCACGAATCGTGCATTGGTGCTAACAATGACCTTCTGATTCTTAGGATTATAAAATAGACCACCCTTTGTTCTCTTAGGATACCCCACAAAGAAACAGACTTCTGTCCTTGGTTCTACCTTACCCGTGTTCCCTTTCAACACATGTACTGGACACCTCCAAACCTGAATGTGTTTCAGACTAGGCTTACGCCTGGTCCACAATTCGATGGGAGTAGAAGGTACTGACTTAGAAGGTATCATGTTCAGAATGTAAGCCATTGTCTCTAAAGCGAGTCCCCAAAACGAATGTGGTAAACCTGAATAACTCATCCTTGACCTTACCATCTCCATAAGAGTCTTATTCATTCTTTTTGCTACACCACAACTCAGCTGAGGAGTGTCAGGTGCAGTCAGCAGGGATGTAGTCCCCTCTGATGATAAGTAGTCATTAAACTCTCCAAAGAGGTATTCCCCACCACAGTCGAATCATAGTGATTTGATACTTTTACCTAGACGCCTCTCTGCCTCCGCCTTGAATTATTTGAATTTCTCAAAGCATTCAGACTTACGGTGCATCAAGTAAATGTGTCCATACCTTGAGTAGTCAACAATAAAACTGATGAAGTACTCAAACCCACCTCTAGCCCGGATTTTCATAGGACCACACACATCAGAATGAACCAGCTCTAACGATTCTTTAGCTCTATAGCTTTTGGCTGAAAATGGCCTCTTGGTTATCTTACCCTTTAAGCAAGATTCACAAACTGGAAGTGCCTCCACTTCCAATGAACTCAAAGGTCCATCTGCTACGAGTCGATTTATCCTTTTTAGATTAATATGACCCAAGAATAAGTGCCAAAGAAACGTTTGGTTCATTGAAGAAGGAAACTTTCTCTTATATGGTAAATTAAATGTGTTATTTATTTCAGTTAGTTGTAGTGTAGGAGAGATTAGAGTAATAATATAAAGATTATCCACCAATGTACCAGAATAGATAACCTGTTTATTATCCTTAAAAATCACAGAGTTATTAAAATAAACAAAATATTCGTATTTAGCCAATCCAGAAACATAAACTAAGTTCCTTCTAATGGCAGGTACATAAAGACAATCTCTCAATATTAAAATCCGATCTCTACCAAAACTGAGAGTGACATCTCCTACTACAACTGTTGTTACCTTTGTATTATTGCCCATATGCAGGTAAATCTCCCCATCACTAAGTTGTCGGATTTTCTAAAACCCCTGCAATGAATTGCAGACATGATTAATGGCTCCCGTATCTACACACCAGGTATTGGTAAATAACACTGCTAAACATGCTTCCACAACTAGTGAACAGAAATTACTGTGTTTGTTCTGCCTTCTGAGAAATACTAGACAAAGTTTTTTCTAGTGCCAGGTCTGGTTGCAGTGAAAACATCTGCCTTTTGACTTTTTCACACCAGTCTGTGATCCACTTACTACCCTGAAAACTGTATCTCATTGTTTCTGAATTTTTTTCTTTTTCATGGCTTTCAGCCCCGAGGAAGAACCTTTTTCTAAAACAGACACATTTCCTGGTATTGAAGGAATACCATTTGTAGTTAAAGCTATATCCATGTTACATTTTCAGTCAACAAAATTTGGTCCCGTAAGTATATTTTCTTTGAGTATTGAAACGAGTGGGTTGAAATACATTTAAATCTTGAGAATCACATAATTAAAAATTCGTTAATTATGATGAGCAAAACTTTGAATTCATTTTAATTTGGTTTCCTCTACTATTTTATAAATAAATTCGCCAGCAGCCTGATTACCTGAGAATAGCATGCCACGTTGGATGGACGTCTACTATCCTTCATAAGACCAGACCGGCCAATTCTTTTTAATTTTACTATCTAGGTAACTGACCATACCAAGTAAAATTAAATAGCTGACATAGCTTCGCTCCAGTATATAATAGCAGTGACTCAGTTAGAGAGGATACTATTATATACAGCTAAGTGTTAACTATCACCTAATCTCAAATTAATCATTTCGCAATGAACCCTTCAGTTGGAGAAGTGATCCACACTAACAATTATCTAGAATTATCTATAAAAGAGATTTGTACTGGCTATACCGCAATTATTCTGTCTGTTGGGGAGGAAGGCCTTATTGCCGACACGTAGGGTTTAATTGCATCGCCTACAAACTGGTGATGGAGACCGCAAGTTTTATCTGTGAATAAATTCTCTCTCCCACTTAGATTTTTAAAATATTTTTTTAGGGTTATAAAAATCCATTTAATTAAAATAAATTTTTTAATTTCGAAAGTCACACGATTTAAAAGAATCAAACATCTTTTCGTATACACAATTTTAAAGATTCTGGTTTATCAAACCATATTTCGAAAGTCACACGATCTGAAAGAATCAAATATCTTTCCGTGTACACGATTCCAAAAATTCTGGTTTATCAAACCATCTTTTCGTGTTTAAATGCGAAACAAATAAAATTTAATAAATGCACAGTTTTTTCTTTAGTTTTCAATTAAGGTAGTGATTAAAGATATTTATTTATTTTATTTTTCGTTCCATATTTTTTGAAAGATAATAATTTATTTCGATTAAACATTTTCTATTTAATTAATTCAAAATCTTAAACGTGATATTTTGTAAAAAAAATTAAAATATATAAAGTTTTTTTATTTAATTAAAATTAATTAAAAAAACTTAATTTTATTTTTTCTTACAAAATTTTTAAATTAAAATTGAATTTCTGAATTAATTAAATTAATAGGATAAATCAAACTAATATTTATCATCTACGCAATTAAAATATAAAAATAAATTAAATACAAAATAAATATAAATCCCAATTTTATGATCCGATTAAAACTCTAAAAAATTTCAGTCTCCTGTTCTAGATAAGTTTCTTGTCTCCCGCTTGCATCAGAACTCTTTAATTCTATCATTCCACTGTTTGTTTGGAATCCTCTTGCGCTTGAAACACTTTGATCGAAACAGTGTTGGAGTTTGAATAGACTATCGAAACCTTTGGGAATTAATTGCGCCATGTGTTGGTAATCCCAAATCCCAACAGTGTTGGAAACCATGACGCAAGCTATTGTTTCACGCCGAACAAATTGCTGCGGCATGGAAGAAATTGTTGCACCTATAGTTTCGGAATCTGGCTTGGTGATTGGGTCTTGCGCCAAAACTGGATTGCTTCTTTGCTCCGAAATTAGCGCCTGTTTGGATGCTTGGGATTTGCCGTGGCTTATTGTTTGGAAACCAGCCCCTGTACTGTTTTGAAAATAGCTTTGCCGCAGCCACTTTTGGAAATCGGCGACTGGCCTTTTGCTTGGGAATAACATTGTTTTTCTTTGCGCCGTGTGGAATAGAGCCACTGTGATAGGAATTGCTGAAAGGTTTGCTGCGGTTTACTTTTGGAATCAGCTAATTTCGAAAATTGGTTTGTGTTGAGTTGGCACCGCCGGTTTCATGGAATCCACTGTTCATGCCTGGGAATTGCTTCAACAGTTGGATGCTTGGAAATTTCTTTGCCGCTTGGAAAACAGCACCATGATTTGCGCCCCCTCACCGCAGCACTGTTTGGCTTGCACCGAACACCTTTTTCTTTATTTAACCAGAAAAAAAATCTGGAGAGAAAAAAAATATATTGCAAAGCAATAAAAAAAAAGAATTCGCGGCAAAAACTACCAAAACCACCGCCGTTTGCCGCCATCAACCACCGCTGTTTCTTCTATACCTGTTCTTATTTTTCTTTCTAATAAACTAGAAAAAAAAACTAAAGAACATAAAAAAAAATTTATATCGAAACCTATGTCCCGTAGGTGCACATTTTTTCTAAAAAAAACTTAATCTATCACGGCCAACCCTCATGATTAAAAAAATAATTAAATAATCATCATCTACGCGTTCAATCAAATATAAAAATAAATGATGATCATAAAATTGGGATTTAGAACGCCTGCAAAATAAAGTTAGCACAGTTCTAAAACTACCCAACCTTGATAACCGTAAACAAAAAATAAAACGGCTCTGATACCAATTTGTTAGAGGCAATACTGTCAAGATCATTATTTTTGTAAAACAATTATCGGTAAAAAAATTAACTGGACGGGCAAACGCCGAAACGGGTTTCAGATAAAAATTTTGACGTCGAACGATCAAAAATAAACCCGTGCAACCAAAGTTAATTAAGAAGAATACATTTTTTCGATCAATTCTTCAACTACAATTTGATTCCGAGTTGAAACACTAGTCAGATCTTCTATTGTATTCCCTTACGCAATCCTCGAACGTAATATAAGTTACGATCATCCGAGACCTCGTACCGATAGAACCCCGATATATTTAAGTCTTTGAAAGACGAAGATAAGATCTCAATAATGATAAATGAGATATGAACTATCTGATATATGATGTATCAATCTCAAACTGGTTCACCCTACCCGCGTATATATAGGGCTATAGTAGGGAACTGGAGAGTAATTATGAGTAAGACTTCTAGTGGAACGCAAACACCTACCAGCGAATTCTGTAATTAAAGAAATATGCATAATGGTATCTGCAATTATGAAAATCAGCAACGATTTCTGCAATTTTTATAAAATACTGAATTACAGTTCGCACCACTAAAGAACTATAATTGCACTTTGACCCATAATCTCAAGACCTTATTACATTGAGCTACTGTTATTAAATGATTACCATTTCTCCCCACGTTAAGATTCTCAATACCCGCCAATTAAATTTAATTACTGACAATTTAATTTAATCGGCATCTTCATGTTCCTTAAGCCCTTTCGCTTAACTTATTTGACCGTCGAATAATTAAATCCACCTGCAGAGTTTGCCCTGGTCAAGACTTATAAGCATCCTTAAAGGGGTATCGTCAATCCTAATCATTCATGATATGAATTCTGTCAATAATTAATATTTGCCATATAAATAATACTGCTATCCAACTCACCGGGAATATAGTTCCCCATTTAAGATCGCAACCTCTAATGAATCAAAATAACGAATATTAAATATATACAAATCAATAATTATTTCTGGATTAAGAGGATAAGCACTATTCATAATAATCTTGGGGTGTGAATTAATTTACATAGTCAGTAATCAGTACTAAATTAATTATCCCAAATGTCCCATTCAATACACACAAAGTGTACTGGCACAAATAGTCGAAACAATAAACGACGCTATTATATGTTCTCCATAACCAAGACAGGCCTACTAAAACTCTATGTCACAGTCGTGCCGATGGTATGTCCATTTTCATCTAAACTGTGAACATAAAACTTATATTGTGTAAGAACCTAAAATCTGATCTTCTGTGTGTAAGCCGTACTCTACACACCAAATTAAATAATATACAAAATATCGATATCCATGCATAACAAATAAGTGATATGCATACATTGCTCATAAAGATTCTCATAAAATAGAAAACTAATTTTATTAAAAATAAAATTAAATACTAAAAATATGGTTTTCAATATACCAATCCTAAGAGTTATGCAGTACGAGGCCAGATTTACTAGCCTGTCTCATTTTGCACTAGAGTTGGTGGCAACAAACGAGCTAAGGTTGAGACAGTTTGAGCGGGGTTTGAGGCCAGCGATCAAAGAGAGAGTGCCTGGCATGGGATTGCGTGTTTTTATAGAGCTGGTGGAGGCAGCAACGAGGAATGAGAATACCTTGACTAAGATTTAGATTTCTAGGGAGGCTATGACACCGCTGGGTGGGACAGAGGTATAGACAGGTGGGCGTTCCAACAACAGACGGAAGTCCTCTGGCCTTAGTTTTCATCCATCCGAATTACCATAGCAGTTCTCTACACCGGCACCATCAGTGGCTTCGTCAGGGAGACCAGAGTAGAGGGAAGTTAGATGTTATCGATGTGGACAGCCAAGGCACCATGTGTTAAATTGCCCGTAGCCGAGACAGTACTAGGATCCACAGTTGAGGCAGTCCCAAGGTCTCATACTAGATCAGTCATAGGGGAGAGGACCGCTGATTTGTTTTGGATGTGGCAAGAGTGCACATATTTGCAGGAACTGTCCCCAAAGAGAGAGTGTGCCGAGCACAGTAGGCACACTAGAGGGTTCATTTGTGCAGGATCGACAACAGCCTCCTGCAGTTCAGACTTTCTGAAATGGAGGTGGGGGTACTTCAGTTCAGTCGGTGTAGCAACCGACAGTGCCGGGTTATAACGGACATGCAAGGATGACGTAAGGCCGAGTGTATACCCTTGCAGGTCTCAACTTTTCCAGGGCACTAGTTGTGCTTGATGATGATGCAGCTGTTACTCTAGCGAGTAGAGGTACTTTCTGAGTATGTAGCCTTGGGCCAATTTCTTCATTTCATCTGTTAGGGGTTGGTGATGGACTCTGTCGATTTTGTACTATGTTGAGACAGCGGTTTATGAGGATGTGAGGCTGGGGTGAGTTGTAGATCCCGTGTCTTTAAGATAGCTAGCCGTTATTTAGAATGCCTAACCTTGTTTGACTATATCCTAGGAATGATGTGGCTAATCATCTCTTATGCCTGTGTCGATTACGAACGACGGTTTGTTTCCTTTTGCCCTTATGCTGAATTTCGAGGACAAAGTTCCTTTAAGGGAGGTAGAGTTGTGAGACCCTGACCCGTTTTTTTTTCCTGCGTTTTTCAACGCGTGTTTGTCATTTTTGTTTCAGTATGTTTATACGTGTTTTTATGCATGTTTGAGTGTAAAGATGCATACGGGGTTGGTTCCTAGTGCCGTTGGGCATTGTGATGTGAATTTCAAAAAAATATATATACTTTCATGGTCTATAAATATCTGACATTAGATATTTTCAAAAGATATATTCAAAACTTTCAAGCTAAGTTTTCTTTTTTTCTCTCTGCCTTCTCTCTAACTTTTCGGGGGCCCGAGACTCGATTTTTGACGATCCAACAGCTGATCCTTGTTATTGGCATGGTGGGCTACGCATCCATCTGAACAAAATTTTATTCTGACGAAGTTTAATTTTACACGTGGATCGAGTCGTCGAGTTTTTAACTCAACGAGGTAGGATCCTAAATTCTTATGTCTTATAAGGGTGCTACGTGTAATCTTGTGTCTTTTTACGGTTTTAAAATGCATGAAATTATTTTATGTTTTAAACATTGGTTTTGGTGTTTAAAATCATTTTTCATATATTTTGGTTGGGTGAAATCTAGTTTTGAGTGTTTCTTTTGAGATTTTGGTGTTAGTTTTGGACTTGGGTATGTTTGAGGGTGTTTGGTGGAAGTTTTGAGGCTTCGTTTTGGGGTTTTTGTGGCTGAACCCATAGCTCAAAGTCAATTTTTACCTGGGGTCAGTCAACTGAACTAGGGATTCAGTTGACTGACCTGTGTTTTTAGGGAGTTTTTGTGAGATTCCAATAGCTTGTTTGGGTCGACTAGGTGGGGGTCCAGTCGATTGGGTCCTGTGTAGGGTGTTTTAGTGTTTAGTGGTTTTGATGGACGTGTGGTGGCCTTTCAGTTGATCGGGTTATGGGACTCAATTGACTGCTCTCCACTAGTGTTTTTAGTTGATTGGATTATGGGGTCCCGTCAATTGAAGTCACGTATAGGGTGATGGTCATTTCATGTGGGGTGTTGGTGCAGGGTTGTATACGTGGTGGTTGGTGCTTCTTTGGGTGCGGGACGTGTTGAGTCCGATGTTCTTTCTAGAGATAAGGAGGTTTTTGGTGAGAACCGTTTTGTGGAAGGTTTGGTGTTGGCCTCCGGGTTGGGTTATGGTTTTCTACATCGTTGGTTGTGCCGGTGAGTGGACGGGTCGTTCGGGTGAGTGGATAACGGGTGTGTGGCTTGTGATGTTGTGATGGGTTGTGTGGTGTCGTTATGTGGAACATCATAATTATTTGTGTTTTTGTGCTTATAGAACTATGGATAGTTTTATTCTTGCATGTTGTAAGATGGGTATGTGGTCTTATGTGGTCATATGTGATCTTACGAGGTCATGGTGTATCTAAGCTCTGATTTTACGTGTGCATGGGTTGCACTAGTTAAAACCCTAGTTTTAAAATTGCTTTAGTTCAGGCGGATTTTGGTCTCTCGGTGAAAATTCGTAAAGATGCATATGAGGGGCGGATTTTGGTTCTAGGATGAAAGTTTGTGAAGATATCTATTGGCTCTGGTCAACAATGCATTAGTTGGAGTGGATAGTGGTCCGACGGTGAAAGTTCGTGAAGCTATATGATGGGGGCGTATGTGGTCCTACTGTTTTAGCCCGTGAGGTTATATGTTAATTCTACATGTGTTGCGATGTATAAATAGCGTATGTTGCATGTGGGGCTCATTGGAGTCTTGGCTCATAGGAGTTGAACTTTGCTGGTGAAGCATTGTACTATATATATCAAATTATTTTCTAGGCTCTGATGAGTCGTGATACAAAACTATTTTCAAAACTGTTTTTCTTTGAGATTCTTGGGAGTTCTCGTATAAAACTATTTTTCAACTGTTTTCATGTTAGTCAAAAATTGTACCTCGTTTTTCGAGCATGTTTTTTTATATTGTATTGTTGCCTAGTTTTTGCTGAACTTTGGCTCATGGTGTGAGATTTGAAATATTTTTCAGGTACTGATCACGCAGGTTGTTTCGGGGTTACCGGTTGAGGCGGAAGATCCATAGTCTTCCTTTTTGTTCTTTTGAACCCTGTATGTTTACATGTTTTTCAGTGTTAGAACTGTGTAATGTAAGCCTTGTTGGCATTTATATACAATACATGTATGTATTAATTTGTGAGTAAATATCGGGTTGGGTGTTTTATTTACTTGTTTGTAGGTGTTTCACATGACCCGAAGTTTGGGGGCATGACATGGAATGGCGGGTGCTAAAACCCCATAAGGAAAAACATAGGTAAAAAAAAATTCCAAGTACAGGTCAAAACATAGCAGACAGGATGACAAGATAAATACAGCAGTGAACATGATGTTGGAGGCAATACTGCCAAGATCATTATTTTTGTAAAACGATTTTCGGTAAAAAAATTAACTGGACGGGCAAATGCCGAAACGGGCTCCAGATAAAATTTTTGACGAAGAACGATCAAAATAAAACC
>JAULJZ010132992.1:0-10852 GCA_032270985.1 Heliamphora pulchella | reverse complement strand
TAGAAGGAAGACTTTGTGCTTGTTTATATTCTTGCATTATGGTTGTATATGAACTGAAATGGAGGATTGTAATTAAAAATATTATGATTGTAAATGAATTTTTGAGAGTTCGAGCCTTTGTTGTAATTTCGATATGTGCGGAAATACATTTTTTTAAGGAAAACTTTTATATAATTGGAACTCAAATTCTATAATGAATGAAAGTCGTAGTTGATGATCCTTAGGAGGAACGGTGTGTGGTTGGTTCATAGATTCCCGGGGTTCGGGGCGTGACATGAGTAACCCCACTAAAGATAGCATTCATAGCTTTACTGTTCCACCCGACATTCTCAAAGTCTGTTCTATCCCATTTAGCCGATGGCTTAGGGACACTTTTCTCATCAACAGTCATGGTTGGATATTTGTAGCCCTCGTGTGATAGCTAACCAAACCCTTTCATCTATAGACTTAAGGAAAGCTCTCATTCGAACTTTCTAGAACGGGTAATTAGTCCCATCAAGCAGAGGGGGGGGTTTGCCAATGGATGCACCTTCTTTTAAAAATTCCATGTATGTAAATCAAAACAAGGTAACAAGGATCACGTAAAAGCTTGCTTTGATACCAATTAAAAAAAACCAGTTTTGATATGCAACAATTATATGGAAAACACACAAACACATAAACCAACCAATCACACGATGAGACAGGAGATTTTTACGTGAAAAATCCCAATAAAGGTAAAAACCACGGGACTAATCCTAGTCCGAGAAAAACAAGCACTATATGAGAGTTTGGTTACAAGAAACGTCTTACTACACCCGTTGAATCCTCAGCCTAAAGCTACCCGTCTTCTTACTGAATTCTCATGAGCCAATTTCGTGCTTGCCGATGGAATCCTCCTTCGGACTTTATCACTTGAGACTCCTCTCAAGTATTGGTTGTGGTGTTGAAGTTGATGAATTGACGATGATCTTCGAGCGTGTTAAACTTTCATGTAATCGTCAATTCTTGCTTAAAGAAACTCCCCCTCACTCTTTTCAGCTGCAGCCTCTCAAGGAAAACAAAGTAAAATTCTCGCCGCACTTATTGCCTAAACTGAAATCCTATAAAACCCCCCAAAATTTGTTAACCCTAACAAACCTATAATGAAGACCCGAGATAGACCGCTCAAGCGGTCTTTAAACCGATCGAGCGGTCCTTCCAGTCAAGGAGCAAAAAGTGTTGCAGGAGCATTAATCATAATTTCATCTTCCTTGAACATTAACATCACCTTTCTTGTCAAATCTACAAAATAACTTTCAAATACCAACAAATGCATCATATCAAGGAATTTGATAACGTTGAAATAATGAGTCACAGACTTGCCAACACTTGAAGGACAATTATTATGAGAAACAATCCTAACAGAAGCCACCTTGTATGAGAGCCCATCATACTTAAAACTGTGAAAGATTTTGTAGATCTGGCCTAGGGGTGTAATTTTGGTTCGGCCCGGCTCGGCTGTGGCTCGAGCGGGCCAAGGCCGGCCCAAGGCTTGTGGGCTCCCGCTAAAAGTTCGGGCTAAGCCTGGCTGAGCTTTTTGGCGAAGGGGTAGGCTTAGATCCAGGGGCATTGGGCTTGGGCTTAGTCCTCAGGCTTGGGCTTCGAGTCTCGGGCTTAATACTCGGGCTTGGGCCTCGAGTCTCAAGCTTGAGCCTTGGGCCAGACCATGGGTGGGCCATTCGGGCCAAAACTGGGCTTTTCATTTTTTTGTCTTTTTTTTTATAGTTGTTTTATGAGTTTATAATTTTTTTTGTTTAATAGTTACTTAGTTTATAATATTAGTTTATTATTAATTTATTAGTTGATAACTTCATAATAAATTAATAAGTTAGTTTATTATTTATTATAACAATATAAGTTTATTAGTTTTACCTTTTTATAAATTTATAAATTATAACTTATAAGTTTATACTTTATAACCTATTATTATTAATTTATTAGTTTATTATTTTATTAGAAGTTTATATTTTATTAGTTTATAAGTTTATGGTTCAATGTTCGTAGTTTATATTATTAATTTATTAGTTTATAAGTTAGTTTATTATTATTATAAGTTTATTTGTTTAATTTTATAGTTTTTATAAGTTATTGTTTATTATTATTTTATAAGTTTATAGTTTATATTATTATAAGTTTATTAGTTTATTATAACTTTATTATTAAATGCAATAAGATTGAACAATTGAAATAATTAAATGCACTATAAATTTTATTATTTAAAAAATCAAAATTGAACAATTATATAAACATTATGTTTTACACTTTCTATATATATTCTACACTTAAAAAAATAGTGAAATTGCATCATTATAAGTCAAGTACATCACAACTAAATTAGCACATATAAGCCTAACAATCATTTGTATTATTCTCTACTTAAAATTACAAATAAAATATAAAATTACAAATAAAATTAAATTTATAGATTCAAAATGTAAAAACTTAGTTTAAGTTAGACAATTTTTCAGGCGATCCAGTGGTTATACTCTCCAAGTTCGCTTCCAATCTTTCATTCTGGTCCATTTCTTGTATCTTTTTTGATACGTACACTACGAGAAAAGTGATTTTTTTGCTACCGACTATACCCGTCGCAAATAGTCAATTTCCAATCGCAAAAGGCATCAGTGACAGTATAGCGACAGCATTTAAGGGGTCACAAAAAATATTGCCGACGGGAAAATGCCGACGCAATACATTTGAGACGGTAAATATATTTATTTGCGACGGTTGCATGGTGGTCTCAAAAAAACCACTGAATGTGTTATTGCGACTGCATAATTTTTGTCGCGAATAATTAGACCTATAGCGACTGTGTGAACCGTCCCTTAAAAACAACTATCGACACAAATTTAGTGTTGAAAACATTTTTTAGCCCCAGTCACAGCTGTCGCAATAGCTTTTATGCGACTATAAATTTCCCGTCGCAAAACATATTTAGCGACTATATTGTTTCCATCGCAAATAAGATTTTAATAATTTTCTCTAGGGTGGCACATTTTTTGCCACCAAGAAATACCGTTGCAAAAACATTATAATTCTTTTGCGATGGATATTAGTGACAACACAAAATATCATCGTAAAATCTTATTTTAAAACATTATAAATATTTGAGGCTTTTTATCTATTTTTGAAAAGATAAAACATTATAAACATTATAAACATTATATCATCGTAAAATCTTATTTTAAAACATTATAAATATTTGAGGCTTTTTATCTATTTTTGAAAAGATAAAACATTATAAACATTATAAACATTATAATTTAGCATCGTAAAATCTATTTTTATCTGTTTTAGCACAAAAGATAAAACAGTATAAACATTATAAACACAAAATGTGTTATTTCTTGACTTTTTATCTATTTTTGAAATAAAAAGAATTTTATTTTCATATATCGTGCTAAATATTTAGCACGATGCCTATATATCCATCGCAAAAGTTTTTAAACTTGAATATTGTTGTTTTTTATTATCTTCATCAACATTATAGGCATCGTGCTCTACGCATCCATCCGGACGGAATTTTATTCCGACGATGCTCGATTTCACACGCGAATCGAGGCATTGAGTTCTTGACTCACCGAGGTAGGATTCTAGACTTTAAAGTTGTTAGAGGGTGTCGTATGTAATCTTATGCATCTTTACCGTTTTGTATTCATGAAAAAGTGTTTCATGCTTGGGAAAAGTGGGTTTTTGGTTTAAAAACCTTTTTATGTCGTTTCAGTTTGATGTTTCTTTTGAAGCCTTGGGTGATAGGCTTGAGCGTGTGTGAGTTCATGGGTGTGAGATGGAAGCTTTGAGGCTTCATCTTGGGTTTAAAATGGCAAAATCGTACGTGAAAAATATTTTCTGGGACAGTTTGGTCGACTGAACCCTTCGGGTCAGTCGACTGGATCATGGTTTGTGGGTTCGGCCGACTGAACCCATGGGGTCAGTCGACTAAACAGTGTTGTTGGGCGTTTTGGCGTGGATTTCAGTGTGTTCTTTAGTCGACTGGAGGGTGAGTCCAGTCGACTGGAGGGTGAGTCCAGTCGACTGAACCTAGGCTGTTGTGGGTGCATATTTGAAAATCATATTTTTGAAGGTTTGGAGCTAACCTGTGGGGTTGAGGCTCAACTATTAAAATGTTTTGATGAAAACCATGCATTTTCATGCTTTGATCTCCATGGTAGATGGATTGGATCTTCTTATACATATGTTGTATAGTTTTGAAACTCATGTTTTTGCATGTTTTGTTTTGATCTCTATGTGGATGGATGGATCTTGATCTCCATGTTGATGGATTGGATCTGTTTATACATGTTTAATGTATAATTGTGAAAAAGGTTTTGGTTTTGATAAATGATTCTCTAGATGTATCGGGATAGCGGATATTTGGCACAAGTTACCCTCCGTGGAAGTCCAAAAACGTGCGCAGAGTAGGTACCTTGGTCTTTCGGGTTAATCCCCGTAAACTAGGTGGTTGGGTGCTTTGTTCTCTCTGGTTTTGAGCCCGTAAACCGAGCTTTTACATTGTGCTGGCTTCGTGTAGAACTTGCATTTACCTAACTGGTCCTACAATGTGTAAGAATTGGGTAAAGGGGCAGGAGTCTGTAGTTGCTACATCTGTCCCCTTGTGAGGGAGTTGGTACATAGGATTTCATTTTATCTTCCTCCTCGGCTGTGTGGCCTAAGTGGAGCAAACCATTTTTATCTTTTCTTCTCGGCTGTGTAGCCCAAGTGGAGCAAACTATTTTTATCTTTTTTTCCTCGGTTGTGTGATACGAGTGGAAAACCATTCTTGCTTGCAGGTGTATAAATATTTTTATGACATGCTGATAACTTGATAAGCATGATAGTTGGTGTATCTATGAGTATGGAGGTTGGGTCTTGGGATGGATTAGTCTTGCCTTCGGGCGTTTAGATTAACAAGTTTGGGAGCTAAGTTAGAGACGCGTTTGGCCGACGTGTTTTCTAGCAAGGAATCCGAATAGGTTATCCAAATTGACGCGTCTGTCTTGTTGATTCTCCTCGGTATGTGAGATGTGTTGCATCACCTTAAGTGGTTATGTGTTAACCTGCTTATGTGTTTATGTTACGCAATAGCATGTTGTATGAAAGCTTATCTCGTTATCTGCTTTATATATAATTATGTCCACGTAGGGAGTGCGGGGATGGGGCTGTGTTTGAGGTCATTCTTATATTCAGGTTCCAGAGGAGGGAGACGTTCATGCTCTATAGGAATAGGTGGGCGGTGCTGACGTCATGCAGGAGATGCTTGCCACTATGAGAGCTATGGCTGAGGCATCCAGGGCTGGAGTGAGGGCTCCTAAGCCAAGAGCCTCTGTGGCTATGAGAGAATTTTGGCGGTTGGATCCTTCGACCTTTTTTGGGGAGTCGGACCCCAAGGTTTCTACTGAGTGGTTGGATGTGACCACAGCTATCTTCGATACTCTGGATATCGAGGAGGATGCTTTGCGTGTGCGGTTGGCGGTGTTCCAACTGAGGAAAGATGCTAGAGAGTGGTGGAAGTTTGCCAAGACTACGGTGGATGATATATGGGCTACTTTCACGAGAGTTTTCTTGGAGAATTATGTTACGCAATAGCATGTTGTATGAAAGCTTATCTCGTTATCTGCTTTATATAGAATTATGTCCACGCAGGGAGTGCGGGGACGGGGCCGTGGCTGAGGTCATGCTTATGTTCAGGTTCCAGAGGAGGGAGACCTTTATGCCCTATAGGAACAGGTGGGCGGTGCTGACGTCATGTAGGAGATGCTTGCCACTATGAGAGCAATGGTTGAGGCATCCAGGGCTGGAGTGAGGGCTCCTGAGCCAAGAGCCACTGTGGCAATGAGGGAATTTCGGCGGTTGGATCCTCTGACCTTTTCTGGGGAGCCGGACCCTAAGGTTGCTACTGAGTGGTTGGAAGTGACCACAGCTATCTTTGATATTCTGGATATCGAGGAGGATGCTTTGCATGTACGGTTGGCAGTGTTCCAATTGTGGAAAGATGCTAGATAGTGGTGGAAGTTTGCCAAGACTACGGTGGATGATACATGGGCTACTTTCATGAGAGTCTTCTTGGAGAAGTATTTCCCAAGATCTTTGAGAGATACATACCAAGAGGAGTTCCTTTCCCTTGTTCAGGGAAACCTTTCTGTGGTCCAATATGAGGCCAAGTTCGCGAATCTGTCGCAGTTCGCAGCAGAGATGGTATCTACAGAGGAGTTGCGCACGAGGAGGTTCGAGAGGGGCCTTCGACCTACCATCAAGGATAGGATTGCAGCGCTGGGTTTGGATGTGTATATCGTACTGGTTGAAGTCGCTATTCGAGTAGAGAACTCGCTAGCAGAGAGCCGCAGAGTTAGAGAGTGTGGGAGTCAGTAGGGCAGTGGAGATGCACAGTTTTGGAGGCGCAGGAGAAAGCGCCAAAGGTTGTCTGGACTTAGTTCTCATTTTGTTAGATCTTATCAGCCGTAGTCGTCCACACCTGCACCTTCAGTGGCTTCCACAGGAAGGCCAGAGCAGAGAAGGCTAATTTGTTATCGGTGCGGACAACCGAGGCATCATTCAGTTGAGTGCCCGCAGAAGGGCCAGGTCCAAAGTTCAGCGTCTGTCCAATCACAGACGAGAGACCCACCTATCTGCTTTGGGTGTGGTCAGTCCAGGTATATTCGTAGATACTGTCCCCAGAAAGGGAATGTTCAGAGTGCGACAGGAGCGCCAGCTGCTCCATCGGCATAGAGACGGCAAACTCCTTAGCAACCTAGGGCCCAGACGTCTAGGTTTGTAGAGGGAGGTACTTCAGCATAGTCTGTGAAGCAACCGACGACTCAAGGTTATGGTGGACAGACCAGACCACTGCAGGCCAGGGCTTACGTTCTTGCTGATCGCAGTGCATCCAAAGCACCAGTTGCATCTGATGCTGCATCTACTCCAGCCCTGATCAGAGGTACTCTTCTAGTCTTTAGATCATGGGCCAATGTCCTCATCGACACGGGAGCATCACATTCTTTCATATCTTCTGTCTTTGCATCTGCATTGGGGTTACGAATAGACCCGTTAGGTAGTGTAGTGAGCGTAGAGACCCCAGTCAGTGAGAATGTGGTGTTGAGTATAGTTTGTAGATCGTGTGAGTTAGGAGTTGTTGGTCGTTGTTTAGAGTTTGATTTTATCATTCTAGACATGACTATGTTTGATGTCATCCTAGGGATGGACAGCCTGACTACCTATCGTGCCTTTATAGATTGTGAGCGACGGAGGGTGTCGATTTATACACCGGAGGGTGACTACTTCTATTTTGTGGGTGATCAGGATGAGGGCTTGGTGTCTATGCTAGGTGCCGCACGGGTTCGAGGGAACTTGGGTTTCCTCTTTTTTGCTCTCAGGTTGGATGAGCTGGGTGAGGTTCGAGGGGAGCTACCCCTTGTGGTCTGTGATTATCTAGATGTTTTCCCTGATGATCTATTTGAGTTACTACCGAGCCGAGATGTCGAGTTCTCTATTAATCTTGTTCTAAGAGTAGCTCCTATCTCTATGCCATCACATCGCTTTACACCCACTGAGTTGCGAGAACTCAAAGTTCAGTTGCAGGAGTTGCTTGACAAGGGATTTGTACGGCTGAGTACGTCGCCGTGGGGAGCACCAGCTTTGTTCGCGAAGAAGAAGGATGGGTCTTTGAGACTGTGCATAGATTACACAAAGCTGAATCAGGTGACAGTCAAGAACAAGTACCTTATGCCCAAGATTGATGACCTGTTTGATTAGCTGAGAGGATCGCGCTGCTTTTTGAAAATTGACTTGAGGTCAGAGTATCACCAGCCGAGGATTAGGGACGAGGATATAGCGAAGACCGCCTTTCGGACTCGTTATGGTCACTACGAGTTTCTGGTCATGCCGTTCGGTTTGACAAACGCCCCTGCGACTTTTACGGGTTTGATGAACCGTATCTTCCACCTTTACCTGGATAGTTTTGTGGTGGTATTGATGGATGACATTTTGATCTATTCACCCACGAGGGAGATACATGAGGAGCATCTGCATGTTGTTTTGTAGCTTCTGAGAGAACATCGCTTGTATGCGAAATTTGAGAAGTGCGAGTTCTGGATGTCAGAGGTGAGATTCGTTGGACATGTGGTGTTGAAGGATGGGATATCAGTGGACTCGTCGAAGACTGATGCTAGTATCAGTCGGTAGCGACCGAAGAACATCTTTGATATCCATAGTTTCCTGGGTTTGGAAGGTTAATATCAACAGTTCGTCAAGGACTTTTCCATGTTGGCAGCACCGATGACGCGCCTAACGTGGAAGGGAGTTGTGTTCCTGTGGAGCGAATCCTGTGAGTCAGCCTTACAGGAGCTGAAGAGGAGATTTACTAGTGTGTCAGTGTTGATTATTCCAGAGTGAGGCCTGGGGTATATAGTGTTGATTTGCCAACGACAATGGATGGAATTGTTGGGAGATTACGACTTTGATTTGCAGTATCACTCGGGAAAGGCAAATGTCGTAGCTGATGCGCTCAGTAGGAGATCTCATGGTTCGTTAGCTTCTGTGGCTATACGAGAATGGGATATGCTTAGAGATGTTGGGGAGTTTGATCTGTGTCTTGGGGAGACAGGGGAAGGTGCGACCTTATATTCAGTAGCTTCATAGCACGCATTGGTTGCACGCGTGTTAGAGGCTCAGCGAACCAATTAGGAGGCTCATATGATACGAGACCGCATTACTGGTGGGAAGGACACAGCAGGATGGATGGTGGGTTCAGATCAGAGTTTGAGGATGACAGGGCGACTGTTTGTGCCAGAGTCGTGCCGTGCTGGGGTGCTACATGATTTTTATCATTCACGTCTTGCAGTGCATCCCGAAGTCACGAAGATGTATCATGATTTGCGCCATTAGTTCTAGTGGACAGGGATGAAGAGAGACGTGGTCCGATTTGTGTCTTGGTGCCTTACTTGTCATCAAGTAAAGGTGGAACACCAGCGACCGACAGGATTGTTACAGTCGTTGCCTATATCTGAGTGGAAGTGGGAGAATATCACGATGGATTTTATATCGGGACTTCCTCGATCGCCGATGAGGCATGATGCTGTTTGGGTTGTGGTTGATAGGCTGACGAAGTCAGCACATACTCTTCCCATTCGAGTGAGGGATTCGGCAGATAGATTGGGTAGATTGTATGTTCGGGAGATAGTCCGATTACAAGGAGTACCGGTGACTATTATTTCTGATCGAGACCCGCGCTTTTCATTGTGCTTTTGGTAGAGTCTTCAGATGGATTCGGGGACGAGCTTGACTTTCAGCACAGTTTTTCACCCACAGACCGACGGCCAATCTGAGAGGATCATCCAGATTTTAGAGGACATGTTGATAGCCTGTGTGCTTGATTTTTGGAGTTCTTGGGAGGACCATCTATCATTGGCAGAGTTTGCATACAACAACAGCTATCAGTCCAGTATTGGGATGGCACCGTATGAGGCTTTGTATGGTAAACCGTGTAGATTGCCTGTGTGTTGGACAGAGGTGGGAGAGACCGCTATTTTGGTACCCGACCTAGTGTGGGAGATGACCGAGAAGATTGCAGTGATTCGTCAGCGTCTGGTGACAGCACAGAGCAGCCAGAAGAGTTATGCTGATCGGAGGAGGAAACCTTTGGAGTTTGTAGTGGGAGATCATGTGTTTCTGAAGGTCTCGCCACGTAGAGGGTTGATGAGATTTGGCCGTAGCGGGAAGCTATCACTACGTTTTATTGGACCATTCGAGATCCTGGAAAGGATTGGGGTGGTAAAATACCGTCTGGCCTTGCCACGTCAGTTGGCATCTGTGTATAACGTGTTTCACATTTCCATGCTTTGGAGGTATGAGCTAGATTCGTCACATGTTCTAGATTGGGCTGAGTTGTGAGTTGATGAGGATATCACGTATGAGGAGCGTCTTGTGAGGATTCTTGATACGAAGGAACAAGTGTTACTAGGGAGAACGATTGCTTATGCCAAAATTCAGTGGCTTTATCACGGGGTTGAAGAAGCGACTTGGGAGCTTGAGTCTGGGGTTCGTGCTAGATACCCGGAGTTGTTTACCTCGTGACCTTGTAGTGAATTTCGGGGGCAAAATTTCTTAAGGGGGGGAGAGTTGTGAGACCATGTACCGTCTCTTTTTGTATTATATGCGTATTCGACTCTTTTTGATGCATGTTTAGAATTTTTGCTTCTACATGTTTTTAAGTGTTTTGATGTATGATCGAGGTTTATCTGAGCATGCGGGGTTGGTTTTGGGGGTTACAGGGAGTTACGGTGCGAATTTTAAAAATAAAAAAAAAAAGATATTTTGGAGGCCTATAAATATCAGGAGTTAGATATTTTCAAAAGATATTTTCAAAACTTAACTCTTAAGTTTTCTCCTTTTTCTCTCTGCCTTTTCTCTAACTTCTCGGGTCCCCGGAGCTTGGTTTTTGATGGACCAACAGCCGATCCTTGTTATAGGCATCTTGCTCTACGCACCCATTCAAATAAAATTTCATTCCGACGAAGCTCAATTTCGCATGCG
Source organism: Heliamphora pulchella (assembly GCA_032270985.1). Taxonomy (NCBI): domain Eukaryota; kingdom Viridiplantae; phylum Streptophyta; class Magnoliopsida; order Ericales; family Sarraceniaceae; genus Heliamphora; species Heliamphora pulchella. Next base: position 304 of record JAULJZ010132992.1, on the reverse strand, counting down.
GATCGAGGTGTCGAGTTCTTGACTCACCGAGGTAGGATTCTAGGCTTTAAAGTTGTTAGAGGGTGTCGTATGTAATCTTATGCATCTTTACAATTTTATATTCATGAAAAGGTGTTTCATATTCGGGAAAAGTGGGTTTTTGGTTTAAAAACCTTTTTTCGTCGTTTTGGTTGGATGAAAACGGTGTTGAATGTTTCTTTTGAAGCCTTGGGTGATAGGCTTGAGCATGTGTGAGTTCATGGGTGTGAGATGGAAGCTTCGAGGCTTCATCTTGGGTTTAAAATGGCAAAACCGTAGGTGAAAA
>JAULJZ010132981.1:0-10852 GCA_032270985.1 Heliamphora pulchella | reverse complement strand
GAAGTATTTTCTTCCTGTAAAAGCTACCGAAGTGACTCCTGTAATAGTCTTGGCATATTTCCACCAAGCATGAGCAGCACCCCTCAGCTGAAAGGTGGCAAAAGAAACCTGTAACTCATCCTCCACAATCTGTATTGTGTCGAGGATCCTCGTCACCGGCTCCAACCACATAATCGCCACTATAGGATCAGGGTCTCCAGCAAAGGTAGGCGGATCCATGCGCCTAAACTCCCGCATCGCAGTAGTGATTCTCGCCTCAGGCACCCCTTCTCTCCCCCGACTAGTCTCACCTCTAACGATCTCAACCAACTGGCCGATGGAACCTACCAATGCATGCACCAACTTTACAATGTCGAAAGGTCCTTGGGGAGCATTTGCCTCCCCAGTATCAAGGATAGGAACATCCCCTTGGCCAACAGCACGGCCACGGCCTTGCCCACGTCTCGCAGACATCACGTCTATATGAAAGAAGACAACACATAAGATGCAACATATAGCAAAAACCGCATAAGCATGCAAACACATAAGCACATAGGTTCATGCTAGATAACCCCCCATACCGAGGAGAACCGACAAGAATGGCGCAATAACCTACTCAGATTCCTTGCTAGAAATCACATAAGCTAAATGAGTTTCTAACTTGGCTCCCTCCCAGGTGTGTTAATCCAAACGCCCAAAGGTAGGACTAATCAATCCCACAGTTCAACCCCCATGCTCACATATACACATCATCCTCATGCCAAACATGCTAACACGAACATGTTATCAAAGCACCTAAACACATGCAGTCAAGCACATGCAATCAACCTCACATGGGAACGCACCCTCTTCCCGCAGCTCTTAGGTATTCGAACCCCAAGCTCTGATACCAAGTTGTCACGCCCCAAACTCCTAATCACGTGAAACATCGATAACCAACCAAACAAATCCCCAACCCGAGAATACACTCTCAAATTAAAACATACAAGCATTGTATATAAACGCCAAACGGTTACAATATATAAGGCTCCAACACCAAAAGCTTACACTACACGGCCTCAATGCCCAAGAACATGTAATAAGCATACATGTAACAAAAGACAAAAAGAAAGACTACAGATCTTCCGCTTCCTCAGCAACCCAAATCACCCTACGCGATTGGTACCTAAAAATATTTTATCCCACATCGTGAGCCAAGGCTCACTAGAAACTAGACAAGTATGCAATATAAACAAAACATGCTAGGAAATCAACGTGCAGGTTTAGACTATTTTTCAAGCCTTGAAAACAATTTTCACATGTAAAGGAAAGTGAGGATACAAACCATGTTTTGACTCGCACACAGGAGCTTAGAAAATAGTTAAAAAGGGTTTTTAGATCGCAATTTACCCGACTCTTAAAATAATTTGAAAACTGGTCTATCCGACCCATGATGCAATTCATGCAATCCATGTTTCTTCTCGGACTTTCACCGGTGGACCGTAGCCCCGTCAATGCATCTTTACGGACTTTAACCGAAGGGTTGTAACCCTATCGAACACCTCTTTATAGACATGCACTGAGGGACCGTAGTCCTATCAAACGCTTCTTTACGGACTTTAACCGAAGGGTCGAAACCCAAACGTAATCTTCTCGGACAAAAACCGAAGGGTCGTAACCCTAACATAATCATCAGTAGCTGGAGCTAACATAACCATCTACCTCATTCCATACACCTATGCATAATCTACTCAGGATTCAAATGCATAAAATCACGTATTATTACTACGTATCACAAACCACGTCACATGTTACACACGCGACTCACATAACATGCATTACATGCATCTGCTCCTTATATTCCACATAACCATGCCTATAACACTCAGGGTTTTAAAGCATAAACCACATTACACATAACGCTAACGAAATCCATGTAAATCACATTACATAATCCAAGAATGAATAAACTACAGTTATAACATGCCTAAAGCCCGTTACAAAGCACATAGCCACGTAAAACAACCAAGCTTAGCCCGAAGGCCAACTAAAAACCCAAAAGCCTCTCAATTTCACATCCCAAGTCTCTTTTCCAAAGGGAACCACGAGCCCAAACACTCAATGCATAACAAACACCCACATCTCACCGACGCATCATCCATGAGGATGGCATCAACACGAACCCACGAGATTACCACACGACTTTCGAAACCACGACACAACCAATCAAACCCCAAAAGGAATCCACAAGTACTTAAATCAATTAATTCCCATAAATCAATCAATGAATACTATAGGACACCAATCGGAAATTGAAACCCAACCACCAAACAAAAAAACACCAACACACTCCCAAGGCCCTAACACGACCAAAAAGGGACCCACACAAGCCCACGACACCCACACACGTTCAACACAAGCCCACGACACCCCAAGAAACAAGAAACTTGGTAAAAAGGGGCAACAAGGATGAAAAACAACGTTTTCCCAAACATTCTGCCCGAAAATGGGTGAAAAACGTTGGAGAAATCTTGACACATCCTCACTATTTTGGTCTTAACTTTTCCTAAAAAAAGAATTTTATGGTGAGAGAGGTTCCATTGGAAAGGGGACTTCCGGAGCTTCAATTTGAGCATAAAAATGACCTAATTTCAAGTCCGAACGAGGGAGATATGATCAAAACAAAATAGATCTGCGCCGCAGCTTGACTGCTCGCGCACGACACAGAGCTCGAGCGCCGCAACCATCGCCCAAACCAGTGTCTCATACCAGCCCACGCCCCTTTTTGTTTTTTTTTTTGTTCTAAACCCCAAAACATGTATAAACCCTAAAAACAAGCCTTTAAACACTAGATATGATGCCCACATGCACACCCTAGCCCAAGATTATCATAATTCTTCGAAATAAACCATCACAACTCAATTTCATCCACCGAAAACAATGAAAAAACTGATTTTTAAACCCAAAAATTGATTTTTATGCAAAGTTAGATCTAGACAATCCGACCGGTAAAAATACACTTGATTACAGGTAGCACCCTTATAAAACATATAGATCTAGAATCCTACCTCTGAGAGTTAAAAACATGACGTCTCGATGCACGTATAAATTTGAGTTTCGTCAGAATGAAATTCTAATCGGATGGTTGCGTAGCCCACCGTGCCAATAACAAGAATCCGCTGTTGGATCGCTGAAAACCGAGCCCCGGGCCCCCGAGAACATAGAGAGAAGGCAGAGAGAAAATAGGGAACTTCGCGACTAAGTTTTGAAAAATATCTTTTGAAAATAACTAACTTCAGATATTTATAAGTCTCCAAAATATATTTTTTTGAAAATTTTTTAAATTCGCCGCACAACGGCCCACGAGCCCAGTAACCTACCCTGCATGCATATCTAAGCCCGATCATGCACCATAAGCAATAAAACATGCTCAAATGAAAACACGTAATGCGCGTTCAAAAACGCCAAAAAAGGAAAACGGGTCAGGGTCTTACATCTCTACCCTCTTAAAGGAATTTTGCCCCCAAAATTCAACTCAAGGTCAAAAGAAAACAAACCGTCGATCGCAACTAACACAGGCACACGAGATGGTTAGCCAAACCGCTCCTAGTATATAGTCAAACAAGGTCAGGCCTCCTAAACAATGGCCAACTATCTCAAAGATATGGGATCTATAAAACCCCCAAACCGTACAACCTCGCCAACCGCCCTCTCAACATAGCACAACACCCGGAGAACCATCATCAACTCCCCAAACAGATGTAAAAAGAATCTGGCCCAAAGCCTATATAATTAGAAAGTACCTCTGTGCAATGGAGAAAGATCTGCATCTATATCATCTCGCACGATAGGTGCCCTCGAAGAACTAAAAACTACAAGTGAATACACTCGGGGCACTCCCACTCTGTCCTGTCTGCCACCCGGCACGATCGGCTGTCGTACCGACTGAACTGAAGCACCCTCACCTGTCGTCGCTCAAGAAGTCTGAACCACTGGATGCTGCTGTTGGCTCTGCACTTACGAACCCTCTGGTGTGCCCACTACACTCGGTGCACTCTCTCTCTGGGGACAGTTCCTGCGAATATGTCCATGCTGGCCACATCCATAGCAAATATGTTCCCTTCCCTGTGACTGACTCCATGAACCCTGGGACTGCCTCGGCTGCGGGCACTTTGACACACGATTCCCCGGCAGCCTGCACTAATAGAAAATCAACTCCCTCTGTTCTGGCCTCCCAAATGAAGCCACTGATGGTGCTGGTGCAGAGAACTGCTGTGGTAACCCATATGGGTGAAAACTAGGACCAGAGGACTTCTACTTCTTGCCGGAACGTCCACCAGTCTGTACCTCGGTCCCACCCTGCGATGTCCTGGCCTCCCTGGAAGCTCAAATCTCAGTCATGGTGTTCTCCACCCTCGCTGCTGCCTCCACCACCTCTGTGAACACTCGAAGTCCCAGCGCAACCACACGCTCCCTAATCACTGGCCTTAAAGCCCGCTCGAACCTTATCGATCTCAGCTCATCTGTGCTCACCAACTCCGGAGCAAACCAGGACCAGCACGTAAACCTGGCCTCATACTGCTTGAGGTCCATGGCCCCCTAGGTAAGAGTATAGAATTCCTCCCTGTACAAATCCCTCTGTGACGCCGGGAAGTATTTCTCTCCTGTAAAAGCTATCGAAGTGACTCCTGTAATAGTCCTGGCATATTTCCACCAAGCATGAGCAGCACCCCTCAGCTGAAAGGTGGAAAAAGAAACCCGCAACTCATCGTCCATAATCTGTAATGTGTCGAGGATCATCATCACCAGCGCCAACCACATAATCGCCACAATAGGATCAGGGTCTCCAGCAAAGGTAGGCGGATCCATGCGCCAAAACTCCCGCCTCGCTACAGTGGCTCTCGCGTCAGGCACCCCTTCTCTCCCCCGACCGGTCTCACCTCTAACGGTCTCAACCAACTGGCCGATGGAACCCACCAATGCATGCACCAACTCTAAAATGTCGAAAGGTCCATGGGGAGTATTTGCCTCCCCAGTATCAGGGATAGGAACATCCCGTTGGCCAACAGCACGGCCACGGCCTCGCCCACGTCTCGCAGACATCACGTCTATATGAAAGAAGACAGCACATAAGATGCAACATGTAGCATAAACCGCATAAGCATGCATACACATAAGGACATAGGTTCATGCAAGATAACCCCACATACCGAGGAGGACCGATAAGAATGGCGCATCAATCTGGATAACCTACTCAGATTCCCTGCTAGAAATCACATAAGCTAAACGAGTTTCTAACTTGGCTCCCAGGTGTGTTAATCCAAATGCCCAAAGGCAGGACTAATCAATCCCACAGTTCCACCCCCGTGCTCACATATACACATCATCCTCATGCCAAACATGCTAACACGAACATGTTATCAAAGCACCTAAACACATGCAGTCAAGCACATGCAATCAACCTCACACGGGAACGCACCCTCTTCCCACAGCTCTTAGGTATTCGAACCCAGAGTTTTGATACCAAGTTGTCACGTCCCAAACTCCTCATCACGTGAAACATCCATAACTAACCAAACAAATCCCCAACCGGAGAATACACTCTCAAATTAAAACATACATGCATTGTATATAAACGCCTAACGGCTACAATATATAAGGCTCCAACACCAAAAGTTTACACTACGCGGCCTCAATGCCAAAAAACATGTAATAAGCATACATGTAACAAAAGACAAAAAGGAAGACTACAGATCTTCCGCTTCCTCAGCAACCCAAATCACCCTACGCGATTGGTACCTAAAAATATTTTATCCCACACCGTGAGCCAAGGCTCACCAGAAACTAGACAAGTATGCAATCTAAACAAAACATGCCAGGAAATCAACGTGCAGGTTTAGACTATTTTTCAAACCTTGAAAGCAGTTTTCACATGCAAGGGAATGCGAGGATACTAACCATGTTTTGACTCGCACACAGGAGCCTAGAAAATAGTTAAAAAGGGTATTTACATCACGATTCACACGACTCTTAAAACAATTTGAAAACTGGTCTATCCGTCCCGTAATGCAATTCATGCAATCCATATATCTTCTCTGACTATCACCGATGGACCGTAGCCCCCATCAATGCATCTTTATGGATTTTAGCCGAAGGGTTGAAACCCTATCGAACTCCTTTTTATAGACTTACACCGAGGGACCGTAGTCCTATCAAACGCTTCTTTACGTCCAACCGAAGGGTCGTAACCCGAACGTAATCTTCTTGGACTAAAACCGAAGGGTCGTAACCCCAACATAATCATCAGTAGCTAGAGCTAACATAACCATCTACCTCATTCCATACACCTATGCATAATCTACTCAGGATTCAAATGCATAAAATCACGTATTATTACTACGTATCACAAACCACGTCACATGTTACACACGCGACTCACATAACATGCATTACATGCATCTGCTCCTTATATTCCACATAACCATGCCTATAACACTCAGGGTTTTAAAGCATAAACCACATTACACATAACGCTAACGAAATCCATGTAAATCACATTACATAATCCAAGAATGAATAAACTACAGTTATAACATGCCTAAAGCCCGTTACAAAGCACATTGCCACATAAAACAACCAAGCTTAGCCCGAAGGCCAACTAAAAACCCAAAAGCCTCACGGTTTCACATCCCAAGACTCTTTTCCAAAGGGAACCACGTGCTCAAACACTCAATGCATAACAAACACCCACATCTCACCGACGCATCATCCATGAGGATGGCATCAACACGAACCCTCGAGGTTACCACACGACTTTCGAAACCACGACACAACCAACCAAACCCTAAAAGGAATCCACAAGTACTTAAATCAATTAATTCTCATAAATTAATCAATTAAATACTATAGGACACCAATCGGAAATCGAAACCCAACCACCAAACAAAAAAACACCAACAAACTCCCAAAGCCCTAACACGACCAAAAAGAGACCCACACAAGCCCACGACACCCACACACGTTCAACACAAGCCCACGACACCCCAAGAAACAAGAAACTAGGTAAAGAGGGGCAACAAGGATGAAAAATAACGTTTTCCCAAACATTCAGCCCAAAAATGGGTGAAAAACGTTGGAGAAATCTTGACACATCCTCACTATTTTGGTCTTAACTTTTCCTAGAAAAAGAATTTTATGGTGAGAGAGGTTCCATTGGAAAGGGGACTTCCGGAGCTTCAATTTGAGCATAAAAATGACCTAATTCCAAGTCCGAACGAGGGAGATATGATCAAAACAAAATAGATCTGCGCCGCAGCTTGACTGCTCGCGCGCGACACAGAGCTCGAGCACCGCAACCATCGCCCAAATCAGTGTCCCATACCATCCCACGCCCCTTTTTGTTTTTTTCTTTTCTTCTAAATCCCAAGACATGTATAAACCCTAAAAACAAGCCTTTAAACACCAGATATGATGCCCACATGCACACACTAGCCCAAGATTTTCATAAGGCTTCGAAAGAAACCATCACAACTCAATTTCATACACCGAAAACATTGAAAAAACAGATTTTTAAACCCAAAAATTGATTTTTATGCAAAGTCACATCTACGACAATCCGACTGGTAAAAATACACCTGATTACACGTAGCACCCTTATAAAACATACAGATCTAGGATCCTACCTCGGAGAGTTAAAAACTTGATGTCTCGATGCACGTGCAAAATCGAGTTTCGTCAGAATGAAATTCTGATCGGATCGTTACGTAGCCCACCGTGCCAATAACAAGAATCCACTGTTGGATCGCTGAAAACCAAGCCCCGGACCCCCGAGAACATAGAGAGAAGGCAGAGAGAAAACGGGAAACTTAGCGACTAAGTTTTGAAAAATATCTTTTGAAAATATCTATCTTAAGATATTTATAAGTCTCCAAAATATATTTTTTTGAAAATTTTTTAAATTCGCCGCACAACGGCCCACGGGCCCAGGAACCTACCCTGCATGAATATGTAAGCCTGATCATGCACCACAAGCAATAAAACATGCTCAAATGAAAACACGTAATGCGCGTCCAAAAAAGCCAAAAAAGGAAAATGGGTCAGGGTCTTACAACTCTACCCCTTAAAGGAATTTCGCCCCCGAAATTCAACTCAAGGTCAAAAGAAAACAAACCGTCGATCGCAACTGACACAGGAACACGAGATGGTTAGCCAAACCGCTCCTAGTATATAGTCAAACAAGGTCAAGCATCCTAAACAATGGCCAACTATCTCAAAGATATGGGATCTATAACACCCCCAAACCGTACAACCTCACCAACCTCCCTCTCAACATAGCACACCACCCGCAGAACCATCATCAACTCCCCAAAAAGATGTAAAAAGAATCTAGCCCAAAGCCTGCATAATTAGAAAGTACCTCTGTGCAATGGAGAAAGATCTGGATCTGTTTCATCTCGCACGGTAGGTGCCCTCGAAGAACTAGAAACTACAAGTGAATACACTCGGGGAACTTTCACTCCGTCCTGTCTGCCACCCCGCACGGTCGGCTGTCGTACTGACTGAACTGAAGCACCCCCAGCTGTCGTCGCTCAAGAAGTCTGAACCACTGGATGCTGCTATTGGCTCTGCACTTACAAACCCTGTGGCGTGCCCACTACACTCGATGCACTCTCCCTCCGGGGACAGTTCCTACGAATATGTCTATGCTGGCCACATCCATAGCAAATATGTTCCCTCCCCTGTGACTGACTCCATGAACCCTGGGACTGCCTCGGCTACGGGCACTTTGACACACGATGCCCCGGCTGCCTGCACTAATAGCAAATCAACTCCCTCCATTCTGGCCTCCCAAATGAAGCCACTGATGGTGCTGGTGCAGAGAACTGTTGTGGTGACCCAAATGGGTGAAAACTAGGACCAGAGGACTTCTGCTTCTTACCGGAACGTCCACCAGTCTTTACCCCGTTCCCACCTTGCTATGTCCTGGCCTCCCTGGAGCTCGAATCTCAATCATGGTGTTCTCCACCCTCGTTGCTGCCTCCACCACCTCTGTGAACACCCGAAGTCCCAGCGCAACCACATGCTCCCTAATCGCTGGCCTTAAAGCCCGCTCGAACCTTATCGATCTCAGCTCATCTGTTCTCACCAACTCCGGAGCAAACCAGGACAAGCACGTAAACCTGGCCTCATACTGCATGATGTCCATGGCCCCCTGGGTAAGAGTATAGAACTCCTTCCTGTACAAATCCCTCTGTGACGTCGGAAATTATTTCTCACCTGTAAAAGCTGCCGAAGTGACTCCTATAATAGTCCTGGCATATTTCCACCAAGCATGAACAGCACCCCTCAGCTGAAAGGTGGAAAAAGAAACCCGCAACTCATCGTCCACAATCTGTAATGTGTCGAGGATCCACATCACCAGCTCCAACCACATAATCGCCACAATAGGATCAGGGTCTCCAGCAAAGGTAGGCGGATCCATGCGCCTAAACTCCTGCATCAATACAGTGGCTCTTGCCTCAGGCACCCTTTCTCTCCCCTGATCGGTCTCACCTCTAACGGTCTCAACCAACTGGCCGATGGAACCCACCAATGCACGCACCAACTCTATAATGTCGACAGGTCCTTGGGGAGCATTTGCCTCTCTAGCATCAGGGATAGGAACATCCCTTTGGCCAACAGCACAGCCACGGCCTCGTCCATGTCTCGCAGACATCACGTCTATATGAAAGAAGATTGCACATAAGATGCAACATATAGCATAAACCGCATAAGCATGCAAACACATAAGCACATAGGTTCATGCTAGATAACACCACATACCGAGGAGAATCGACAACAATGACGCGTCAATCTGGATAACCTACTCAGATTCCCTGCTAGAAATCACATAAGCTAAACGCGTTTCTAACTTGGCTCCCAGGTGTGTTAATCGAAACGCCAAAAGGCAGGACTAATTAATCACACAGTTCAACCCCTGTGCCCACATATACACATCATCATCATGCCTAACATGCTAAGACGTACATGTTATCAAATCACCTAAACACATGTAGTCATGCACACGCAATCAACCTCACACGGGAACGCCACCTCTTCCCACAGCTCTTAAGTATTCGAACCCAGAGCTCTGATACCAAGTTGTCACGCCCCAAACTCCTGGTCACATGAAACATCCATAAATAACAAAACAACAACCCAACCCGAGAATACATTCTTAAATTAAAACATATATGCATTATACATAAACGTCAAACGACTACAATACATAAGGCTCCAACGCCAAAAGCTTACATTACACGGCCCCAACGCCGAAAATCATGTACTAAGCATACATGTAACAAAAGACAAAAAGGAAGACTACAGATCTTTCGCTTCCCCAGCAACCCAAATCACCCTACGTGATTGGTACCTGAAAATATTTTATCCCACATCGTGAGCCAATGCTCACCAGAAACTAGACAAGTATGCAATATAAACAAAAAATGCTAGGAAATCAACGTGCTGGTTTAGACTATTTTTCAAGCCTTGAAAACAGTTTTCATATGCAAGGGAAAGAGAGGATACAAACCATGTTTTGACTCGCACACAGAAGCCTAGAAAATAGTTAAAAAGGGGTTTTTAGATCGCGATTCACACGACTCTTAAAATAATTTGAAAACTAGTCTACTCGTCCCATGATGCAATTCATGCAATCCATGTATCTTCTTGGACTTTCACCGATGGACCGTAGCCCCCGTCAATGCATCTTTACGGACTTTAACCGAAGGGTTGTAACCTTATCAAACACCTCTTTACGGACTTGCACCAAGGGACCGTAGTCCTATCAAATGCTTCTTTACGGACTTTAACCGAAGGGTCGTAACCCTAACGTAATCTTCTCGGACTGAAACCG
>JAULJZ010132970.1:0-10853 GCA_032270985.1 Heliamphora pulchella | reverse complement strand
TACAGCCATACAATCTTGCCTAATTACCTCCATACAATCAGCCATACAATCAGCCATATCTTCCTAATTTTCCAACACAAACACCTGAGGCTGCCTTGATAAGGCATCTAAGGCCATTGTATGTGACTGCCGTAGTCAATGGCAAGTTCATTGATAAGATTCTCGTCGATAACGGAGCAGTGGTGAATATTATGCCATCGAGAATGTTAAAGTGTTTAGGGAAAAGAGGAGGATTTGATTGCAACAAAAATTACAATAAGTAATTTCGCTAGAGGAACTTCATCAACACATGATGTGTTGGCACTATCATTAAGTATTGGGAAAAGGAAGATGGCTACCACGTTTTTTGTGGTTGATTCATCGTCTAATTATAACATGCTTTTAGGTCGAGATTGAATACAATCAAATGGATATGTCCCATCCTCCTTACACTAGGCATTAATCTTCTTGACACAAGACGATGATGAAAGCAAGAAGGAAATGGAAATTTGTTGAGCTGATCAAAACCCATTTAAAGCAGAAACAAATAATATTGAAGCACCTTTATATGAGGTAGAAAGGGATTCGATGGTTGTTGAAGAGATTGACAACGCAAGGAGTTTGTCAAGGGAGCAAATATTACAGGTCATGAGAGAAGGATTCAAGGAGGCAAGTCAGGATTTTCCTAGGCCTAGTATAATGAAAAGCCTGCAAGAAAGCTTGAAGAAAAAAACTGATGGGATCTCAGGAGATGTTGAGACGTTTGGAAGTGGAAGAGTACAAACTGACCAGGGAAGAGAAAACAATAAAATCTACTTTCAAAAGACTTTATATGTTTTTTCTCGAACGAAAGCTAGAAGGGAGTTGTTCATGCAGCTGGACAGAAATTGTGTTCGATGATGATGCAGAAGACTGTTAGAAACTAACAATAGAAGAATTTACAACTGCACCAATAAAACTAGAGGATGTAAATGTAAAAGTGCAGGAAAAGTTAAAAGGGGTCAATTTAGGATCTATTGAAGATCCTAGACCTAACTTTGTAAGTTCTAATTTAAGTCATGTAATGAAAAATAGATTTGTAAGTCTTCTTAGTGAATTTAAAGACTGTTTTGCATGGAAGTATAAAGAAATTCCAGGTTTATACATGAGTCTTGTAGAACACTGACTTCCTATCAAACCTAATTTCTTACCTCACAAACAGCCACTTAGAAGGATGAACAATGCAATAATTCTTCTAATAAAAGAAGATATCGAAAGACTCTTGAAAGCTAAGTTTATTCAAACAACCAGATACGTCGAATGGTTGTCAAATGTAGTCCAAGTTATGAAAAAGAATGAAAAACTAAGGGTATACATAGATTATAGAAATCTTAACACAGTAAGTCCCAAGGATGAGTATCCTATGCCTGTTGTTGATTTGCTTGTTGATTCAGCGGCAAATAATGAAATTTTATCATTTATGGATGGGCATGCAAGGTACAATCAAATTTTTATTTCCCCACAATACATTCATAAGACAGCATTTAGATGTCCAGGAGCTTTAGGAACTTCTAAGTGGGCTAAAAAATGCTGGAGCAACGTATCAAAGAGCAATGAATACCATATTCCATGACTATATAGGAAAAATAATGGAGGTATACATAGATGATATTGTAATAAAATATGACTAACAAGAAGAACATTTAAGGATATCTTCGAAAGATATTCGAAAGAATGAGATATCGCCAACTTAAAATGAACCCATTGAAGTATGCCTTTTTGGAGTCTCAGCAGGCAACTTTTTAGGGTTCTTGGTTCACAAAAGAGGGATAGAAGTCGATTAAAACAAAACTAAGGCTATTTTGGAAGCTAAGTCTACATCGACTAAAAAAGAACTCCAACATTTTTTAGGTCAGATAAATTTCCTAAGGAGTTCATAGCAAACCTAACAGGAAAAACGACGGCATTCTCTCCATTGCTTAAATTGAGGGAGGGGGACGAATTCAAATGGAAAATGGCACATCAGGAAGCCTTCGAGAGGTTCAAAGCATATTTAACTAAGCCTCATGTTTTGATGCCCGCTATTCTAGGTAAACCTTTAAAATTATATATTTCTGCTAATGACCAATCGATAGGTAATTTATTAGCTCAGAATAACGAACAAGATCATGAACAAGCAGTTTATTATCTCAGTAGAAGATTAAATAATATCGAAGCAAAATATACATCTATTGAGAAATTGTGCTTAGCTTTGTATTTCTCTGCTATAAAGCTAAGGCATTATTTGTTACCGTCAACGGTACATATAATCGCACAAACTAACATCATTAAACATATGTTGGCTAAGCCTATCTTGAGAGGAAGACAAGAAAAGTGGGTCCTAGCCTTAATTGAGTATAATTTTGTATATGTACCTCAGAAGGCCGTTAAAGGCCAAACTTTGGCTGATTTCTTAGCAGATCATCCAAACATATCATTAGAAAATGTAGAAAATGATTCATGTGAGTTAAACTTCCTACCAATACAATGATGGAAGCTCATGTTCGATGGGTAAAAAACTGACCAAGGAGTAGGAGTAGGAGTAGGAATAGTTCTTGTTGCACCAAATGGAAAGATGTATCAATTTGCTTTTCAATTGGATAAAGAACAAATACTTTCAAATAACCAAGCAAAATACGAGGCCTTGGTGATAAGACTTAAAATAACTCTAAAGTTTCGAATAACTCATTTGAAAGTTATTTGGGATTCACAGTTGGTTATTCGACAGGTTAATGGGAATTATCAGTATCATAATGGCATCTTGAATGAATATTTGAATAGAGTAAAGAAATTAATATTGAATTTTGAGGAAGTTCAATTTGAACATGTGAGGTTAAAAAACTATGATGCCAATGAAATGGCACAATTGGCGTCTGGGGTCAGAATTCCAAAAGGGCAAGATGAAAAATTAATAAGAATACAAAAAAGAGAATGGTCATTACAAAAAAAGAAAATCCCTTTGGACATTTTTTATAATGATTCGATAGAGAATGATTGGAGGACTGAGATTAAGAAGTTCTTGCAAAATCCATCAAACTCTGTTGAGAGAACTACTGGGTTCAGGTCAGTCAATTATGTGTTGTTAGAGAATGATTTGTTTCGAAGATCATCAGAAAGGTTATTACTTTTATGTGTAAGTCAATTTGATGTAATGAAATTAATGGCTGAAGTACATGAAGAAATTTGTGGATCTCACCAAACTAGAGAGAAAATGAGATGGTTAATTAAAAGGTATGGCTACTATTGGCCATCTATCAGAAAAGATTGTATATCTTATACTAAAGGATGTCAAGAATGTCAAAACCATGGGCCTATCCGAAGAGTCCCAACCTTACAATTACATTCGATTGTAAAGCCTTGGCCATTTAGAGGATGGGCAATGGACATGATAGGTTAAATCCATCCACCATCTTCACAACAGCATGATTTTATTTTAGTGGCCACATACTATTTTACAAAATAGGCTGAAGCAATTCCCATGAAAAATGTAACACAAAGGAAAGTTATACAATTTATAAAAGAATATATAGTCCATCGATTTGAATTACCACAGTCAATAACCGTAAACCAAGGGGTTGTTTTTAATGGGAGTGAAATCAAAGAGTTTGCCCAAGAGTATGGGATTCAAATAATAAATTCAATTCCATATTATGCCTAAGCAAATGGGCAAGCTGAAGCCACCAATAAAATCATAAAAATGACTCTATCGAAAGTCATTGAGGATAACCCTCGAAGGTGGCATGAATTATTATCAGAAGTATTATGAGCTTATCGAACTTCAAAAAGGGATAGCACACAGACTACTTCATTCGATTTGGTATATGGTCATGCAGCTATTTTACCTATGGAAGTAACTGTTCAATCACAAATGATAGCTCACCATGGCCATTTATCCAATGATCAGTACTATGCGGCAATGGCCATAGAGTCTGAAGACCTCGAAGAACATAGATTGCAAGCTCTTACTAATATTCAAGCTCATAAGTAAAAGATCGAAAGGGCTTTTAACAAGAAAGTAAGAAACAAAAGTTTTGTAGAAGATGACTTGGTTTAGAAAACTATATTGCCATTGGGATTAAAAGACCCTGAATTTGGTTAATGGTCACCAAATTGGGAAAGCCCCTTTCAAGTAGCTAAAGTGTTATCAAATGGAACATATCATTTAGAATCTCTCAGTTGTGAGTTACATAAAAGAACAATTAATGGGAGATTTTTAAAAAAACATATTAACCAACTATGTGGGAGGCAATGAAAGAAAGTTAAAGAGAAAATTCCCATTCATATTCCTTCACATACAAAAGTTCATTTGTTTACAAAGTGCCTAGTTACATGGGAGGAAAAGAAGACTTAAACAAGTCCCATTCAACATTTAGGGATTTAAACTTAAATTGAGATTGACCTATATCATCTAAGGCCGCTTGGATCTTGAAGGAGCTGTTCTCCCCTTTCAATAAGAGAACATCCGTGTCATGAATCAAGACTTCTCGTTCCAGCCTCAGAGAGTATCTTTCGAGACGAACTTGTTCAAGTCTGGCTTCTAGTTGAGCCTCCTCTTCTTGAAGTTGGTGATCTCTTTGTTTGATTTGAAGAGCCTTCTCTCGATAGACAGAGATGGACTCTGACACAATCTTCATGGAGTCAATATAAGATTGCCTTGCACGAATAGTGTCTTGGTGATACTGAGCCAAGGCAATCTTGCCAGCAAGTTCAGTTGCCATGACAGAAAGTTTTGCTTGTTGATCTGAGTTGAAGATTGCCTTGGCAATCACTGAAACTTTGCTGATGCAAGAGATCAACTCTTGAGCCTTCGAGAGGAATAGTTCCGTGAAAGGTAGAGTAAGGAGATGATAGAAACGGTCCATCTCTTTGGAAATTGATGGATCAGTAGGAGTGCTCTTTGGGGCACCAGAAACATGGGCCATGGACTTGGCAAAAGAGTCCATGCGACCAAGAAGGATATCCAAAGCATCTTCTATAGCAGGTGTTTCCTGGGGACAAGGCTCATCAAGTCAAAAATTGAGAGAGAAAGAAAAATGATGAAAAGCTCATAGGAGTCACAACTTACCTTATTTCTAGGGATAGGTGAATTGGAAGGTTGAGTATGAGTAAATGGAGCCTCAGAAGGAGGAGAAACTCGAGGAGAAGTAGCTAGATCAGCAATAGGAATAGCACCTCCCACAGGTTTAGCTTGAGGAACAGCACCCATAGGTTCAACAATGGGAGCTGTACCCAAAGGCTTAGCAACAACAAGTGCCAAGTCATGTTGTGTGCTTGCTCCTCTTTGATAGAGTTTCCAGTAGTTGTGGGAGATGTAACATAATATTCAGAAGGAGATGAAGGCACCTCAGAAGGCACCTCAAAAGTAGTGGTTGGTTGAGCAGACCCATGTGACTGCAACGAAAGCAAAAAGTATGATATAAGCAATTGAGTAAGATAAATGATGCAACAAAACTAGTTTACTTTAAGTGCCTTCAACTTTTTTCTTTCAACAATTTCAGCCAAAGTAATGTCTCCTTCGAAAGTAGCCTCGAAAATCTCAGAAGCTTTGCGTTTCTTCGAAAGCACCACTTCCTTCTCTTTTTCTTCTTTAGCTTCTTTCTCCCTTCGAATTTCTTCTTCTTGTTGTTTTTTCCTTTCTTCTGCAAGTTTCCTCTTCTTCTCTACTTTCTTTCGTATTTTCTCTTACTCTTTCTACTTCTTTTGTTTCTCTTCTTTTCTTCTTCTTTCTTTTTCTTCTTCTTTTCTCTTTTTCTTTTATTCCTTTTTCTTTATCTTCTCTTCTTTTTCTAGCTTCTTTTTCTCCTCTTCTTCTTTCTTCTTTCTTCTTTCTTTCTTCTTCTTCTCTGCTTCCTCTTTCTTCTTCTTTTTTGCTTCTTCTTTCTTCTTCTTCTTAGTTTCTTCCTTCCTTTTCTTTTCCTTTTCGTCTTCATGCTTTTTCTTTCTTCTTCTTTTTTCTTTCTTTTTTGTAAGGCTTTCTTAGCTGGAAAGGCATCTTTCATAAGCTCATCAGTAGGGTGATTAGAAGAAGCCAGTTTCTTCTTAGGAACATACACAAATAGACCTTTATCTTTCGAGGCCCTAACGGCTAGGGGTATATCATCTGATAAGGTATCCAAATCAAAGACAGTTGTCACTTGAGTTTGAGGCGTCGAGGAAGGAGCAACCATTTAGATGGGTGTAGCATCTACAACCAAGGCTGTATAAAAGAGAATTAGAGTTTTCGAAAGATGAGCAAAAGGAAATTTTGAAAACATTAGAAGATGGAATTACCTTGAGCAGAAGCTGTAAGTCTTCCTTGTCGATTATGATAGGATAATTGAGATTAATAGCATTCCAAGGAAGAAATGAAGATAGTAGGGAAGATAACAATCCACCATGAATCAAAAGCTGCAGTGGTTAAGGTGGAAGGCTGGAATTTCTCAAACTTGAAAGCCTGCATCCTCCTTAGATAGTCATCTTAGATGGATGTAGCCACGTATGCTTCTCTTATCGTAGACCTCCCTTTTATAATCTCATGAATCGAAGGATGCATGAAAGGCAAAGGCACCCCTTGAATAAGTCCAAATTGCCTAGCACACTGATTGGGAGAGTAATTCGCAAAACTACAATTGCAAAATGTAGTTGATGAGATGGATCCACCATTCAGAATGTATCTAGGGGTAAGGACACTAGCCCAAAAGGTTTTTCGACGCATAAGTTCATTTTGTGATAATGGCTGCAAAGGGTCATGTTGCAAAAAGGTCAATCGAAAAGAAGAAAACTGGAATTGATGGAAAGGTAAAAATTCCTCAGAACTTCGAACGGGTGGCAAAGAGAAGAAGATAGAAAAATAATATTCGAAGGAGTATGTAGAAAAATCTGAATATTGAAAAAGAAAATACTCTGCATAGCTTAAACAAGGGTCACCCAGAGTAGTTCGAAATTTTAAATTTAACTGGGGGGAAATAAGCATAAAGCCATGCTTGAAATAGCCAAAAAGGGTCACCACAGCTATCAGAAATTCCTTTTTCAACAAATATGTATAATCCTTTGCACAGGATACCCAAAACCAAGGAGGCCAAAGCAAGATTCCATTGTTGAGCCAAACAAATGGCTATCGAGAGATATTTCTTGGTAACTTTGATACCATGAGTAGCCAAAAGAAAACGGCAAAGCCAAAAGAGATAGAAAAGAACTATCTCCTTAAACGAAGGCACGACAGAGAAAGGGATATCATAGATTTTGAGTAACTAAGAATATCCCATACTTGAAGATCTCAAATAGTCCTCTCCAATTGCAGGAACCAATAGGGCATTGACTTCGAGGCCTGTCGAAGGGAGGCCAGTAAGATGGACGACATCCAGGATGATGGGTGACATGAACCCACAGGAAAGAATCATGGCATTGCAAGATGTGGACCAAAAGTAAGCCGTTGCACCAAGGACCCATTTGTTCATGTCAATGGTGTACGTAGAGAGCATAATGGTTTCCCTAATGCCCAGATTGTCCCATTGATGACCAAGATTAGGGGTTAAGCACGGAAGCCAACTGGCCCAGTCTAACTTAGGGTTTATCCATGTGTGCAGAGGTACTCGCCCTTCCCATTTGGTCCAGTTCAAAAAAGGTTGATGAAGCAGAAAAACTTCATTTGAAGCCAAGGGATAACTAGACGAAAAGGATTCAGGCATATTTGGTTCCAGAATGGGACCAAGGATGTAGTTCGAGCTCGAACTAGGGTTCTGAATCGAAACGTTATGGTTCCCATGTTGGTCAACATAGTCCTTGAGATTCGTAGCGAATCTCCGAGTCACAAAAGAAGGTTTAGAACTTTTCCTAGGCGCCATTGTTGCTAAGCTTGAGAAATCTTCGAGCTAAGATGAATTTCAAAGCACAAACTATGAGTATAGACGCAAAGATGGCAAATGACATTAAGGCTTCTACATAGGCCTATTTAAATGTTTCATCTTCCCCCTCACGTGATTATGTAACCGTTATATTTCTTTCCCAATACTGCCACCATTAAGAGAATCATTAATTGGGTTAAGGAGTCTAAACCCCATTAATGAGGGAGACATTTGTTTACATCAAATTTTATTAAATTACGTCGACAAAGATCAAATGACCCGTCTAATAAAGGGGTTAAGAGTAATTGTCGAGGCCAGGAGTAAAATGGCTCATCTAACATTGAAAGCCTTATCGAACCCTAGTGCTTTTTTGACATTATCCAAGTTACCATCAAAGAAAAGGCTCCGATATTCCTTAAGGACGCATCAAATCGTCAACGGCCTAATGTTCTCTCAATTTTGTTGAAGGAACAGTTAAGGGAAAAACCTGTAATACAGAGGACATGTGTCACATGGCAGCTATCCAATTCCCTCAAGAGAACAGGTGTCGCACAACAGTTATTCACTCTCTTTAGCCAGAAACGTGTTCATCATGAAGCAGTGAGAGCGGTTACAAAGTCATGAGCCATAGACAGTTGTTCACATCTGGGAATAACTGCCCACTACTGGCCCATGATGGAGAAGGTTATGGAGACAATTAGAAACAGTTGCAAACCAGCATCTATAAAAGATCAGTGAGCAACACAAGAATACACTTTGCACAACCCGGCAAATTGCCTATATTTTTCTTTTTATCTTTCCATGTACCGTTTTCTTTCGAGTTATTTTCAATTCTCATTTTGTAGGAGTAAACTTAGTCTTTGTAATCAATCCTTGTACTCAGTCCGTGTAACTTGTTCCCATCGAAGTAATAAACTTCTTTATTACTTTTGATTTCATCCTTGGTTACTTTCTGACGAAGTCCTGAAACATGGCAAAATGACCCAAATTCGCAATCGCTTGATAGTTTCGAGTAATTTCCTCTCTTCGAAGGAGATGAGTTTGTTTTGGTTAACAATATACCATGAAAAATAATAAGGAAAAGAAAATATAGTGGAAATGTTACAAATTTAGTTATAGACATCATTTCTCCTTTCTCATATTTCCTTATCATTCCATGAAAAGAATTTAATGTAATGTTATCCAAAGTAAGTGCGGAAACATTTAAGAGACAACCGTTTGCATACGCAAAAGAGAGTCGAACTATGCACTTCCCAGTAGAGGAAGAGTAACACATATGGACAACACTGTCATCATTTGAAGCTGCACGGGTGGAAACCTATACATATTGTAAAGGGAGATATGAACGATAATATAAAAATATAGACCATGAGTCCACTAGTAATACTTCCAAGACAATAAATAAGTGTTAAACATTCAATAAAAAGATAGACCACGAGTCCATTAATAATACTTCCAAGACGACAAAGAGGAGAGGGAGAGAGGGGGAGGGTATCGCACACCTCGCAATGAACGATCTTCCCATGAACTACTCGCATGGCGGAGGAGGATTAGACGCCGAGCGACCGATTCCGAATGAACCTCCTCCGAAGTTTGGCCTTCCACGGTCTCAATTACGAGACATCGAGGGGAGAAGCGGTTCCGGTTGCCGCAGCGGCCGGAATGAATGGGGAAGAAGGACGGTGAGGATAACGTTTTGGAGATTGAAGGAAAGAGGAACAGGTTACCGACAGCGGGATTCATGGTGATATTTTTTTCAGGTTTGGGCAGATGAAAACGGCAACCAAAGCCTCCTCCACTTCATGTTCATCAAACCTTCCTCTATTTTCATATTTTTTTTATTTTCTTTTTATTTTTCTATTTCCGGTATTCTTTCTCTTTGATTTTTTATTTTTGATTTTTGATTTTTGATTTTTCATTCTACCTAGTTGAGCCATTAATTCACCAAGAATCATATTTGATTTTCAATTTGAGGAGTGAAAATAAAGAGATACTTTAAAATAAGAAAAAATAATAATTTTGTTTTCAAATATAGCTTGGTTTATTTTTGCAAAAAGCATTATTTTTTTAAAATCGTGAAAAATGCTTTTCATGTATTAAGTTGCTGCTCTAAAAATGATTGCTTTTATAGTTGTGCTAATGTTAATATGGATTGCAACCGATTATGACGGGTGATAGAGGTGATTGTGATAGTAATAGAGTCGTAACGAAAATAATAATATTATTTGAAAATAATAACCAAAATAGTAATGTGGTGGGAGATAGTAGACGGCGAGATAGTGAGCGGTGGTAGTAGTATTGGAGTAATGATATTAGCAATTTTATGATTTTTGTAGAATAATAACTTTGTACTCATTAATAATTAATTAACTATTGTTAATCTATCAAAACCATTTTTTTTCTCAATTAAAATAAGTAGAGTAAGTTTTTAATGTATTTATATTGTTGTTTTGACAAAAAAAAATATAAATACATAAACTTCAAAAAATACACAATATTTTATATTTAAAATCATTGAATAATTGCTTTTGATATTTATTCTTGTCTTTTTCTGATTGCCTATAAAAGACACTGAATTTGAATAACAAGTTTAAAATTATTACTAATTTATAAATGTATGATAATCAAAACTCAATAAAGCATGTGTGTTGAAACAGAATCGTTAATGAACAGACAAATATTGAAGAAAAATCAGTAATGAATTAAAGCAAAATGGGCCATGACCTTGGGCGTTTGGATGTGCTATGCAAATCAACAATGAGTTATGCTTTAATAGGAGAAAATGACAAAGGCAGCATAATTAGAGAGGGATAAATTTGAAAATATATGAGAAATATTGAAGCTTGTGAGGAGTACTAAATGCACACACTTTTTTCACTTTAACACCTATTAGCATTATAATATAAGGGCTTGTTTGATAACATTATATAGATTGAATTGAATTAATAGTGAGGAAAATTAATAGTGAGGTAAATTAATTTTTTTGTATTTGAATTGAGTAGAATTAAATAACGGATTAAATAATAATTTATC
>JAULJZ010132959.1:0-10853 GCA_032270985.1 Heliamphora pulchella | reverse complement strand
TATCCTAGGAATGGTTTGCTTGCCCCCCGCTTGTACCGGTGTTGACTGTGATCGATGGGGTTGTTTTTTTTTTTTTTTTACCTTGTGTTGAATTTTGGGGATGAAATTCTTTTAAAGGGGTAGAGTTGTGAGACCCTGACCCGTTTTAATTTTTTTGCGACGTTTTTGTGTGTCATTTCTTATTTTTCTATAGCATGTTTGTATGTGTTTTTATATATGTTCGGATTTAAAAATACATGTTGGCTTAGATCCCGAGGCCGTTGGGTGTTGTGGTATGAAGTTCAATATATATATATATATATATATATATATTTGGGCGGGGTTTATAAATATCTAACCTTTAGATATTTGTTGGAGATTTTTTTCAAAGCTTGCTGGTTAAGTTTCTTTTTTCCAAATGAAACCTTTGCCTTCTCTTTAGATTTTTTTGGGGTTCGAGCTTGATTTTTGGATATCGAATAGCGGATCCTTGCCATCTACACCGAGGGCTTCGCGTTCATCCAGACGAAATCTCGTTTCGATAAAGTTTGTTTTTCGAGGCGTCGAGTTTTTGACTCAACGAGGTAGGATTCTAGACTCTCAAGTCTTAAAGAGATGCTACGTGAAATCGTATGTGTTTTTACCGTTTTAAAATGCATGAAAAGTTGATTTATGTTTCTAAAAGTCGGGTTTTGTTTCTAAATCGTTTTTTTGTTGCCTTCGGTTGGACAAAAAGGGGTTTTGAGGTGATTTTTTTGTTATTTCTTTGTAGTTTTGGACTTGTGTATGTTCGTGGGCATCAAAAGGGAGTTTGGTTACTTCAATTTTGAGGTTGAAAAGCTGTTCCCGTAGCTAGGATTTTGTTTCTGCCGTGGTTCAATCGATTGGACTGGGTGATCCACTCGACTGGAGCGTTAGTGGGGTGGTTCAGTCGACTGGATTAGGGGCTTCAGTTGATTGACCCGTGTTTTGAGAGAATTTTTTGAAATTTCAGTAGCCTTTTTTAGTCGACTGGATGGGGGTGTTCAGTCGACTGATGTCCTATTGGGGGTTATTTTGTTGTTTTAGAAGGTTGTATCGTGGCTTTAGGGATTTGTTATCGTTTTGTTGTCGTCGTCGGGGATGACGTGGTTTTGTTAATCGTGATGTTTATACATCATGGTGGGCATGACGTGTTTGGGTCTTTGTTTCTTTTTGTAAAAGGCAAGTTTTGGAAAAGGTAGTGTTTTGTGAATCATCGCAGGTTTTTACAGAACTATTTATGGGGCTCGCGAGAGTCGATGTTTGCATGTGAAGTATTGTAGCTTATTTGTAATATATATCAAACTGTGGTGTGGCTCGTATGAGTCGAAATATCCATATCTTTTCACATCAGCATATTTAGCTTTTATTTCATATTTGTCAAGTTTCTACTGAGTTTTGGCTTATGGTGTGGGATTTAAATTTTTTTTTCAAGTGCTTACTATTACGCAGGTTGATCTGGAGGAGCCAGTTGGTGCGGAAGACCTGTAGTCTGATTTGAAAATATGAGTTTTGGCTCATGATATGGGATTTAAAAATATTTTTTAGGTGCTTACGATCACGTAGGTTGATTCGGAGGAGCCAATTGGGGCAGAAGACCTACAGTCTTCTTTTTATCTCTTTTTGGATCATGTATTGTTTTATATGTTTTTAGTGTTGGAACTGCGTATTGTAAGCTTGTTGGCATTTATATTTAATGCATGTATGTTCTTATCTTGAGAGTAAAACATCGGGTTAGGTGTTATTTATAGGTGTTTCGGGTGGCCTGGAGTTTGGGGCGTGACACCTTGCAACCATGAGGTTGGCACCTTGCATTATGGCAACCATTTGAGAAACTTGTGGAAACCCTAGCTTGAAGTAGTGACCGCAAACATTGAACCATGGGGTCGCCAACTCCATTGTGGAAACCATCATATGAAACCCTTGGAAACTTGATTCTTTATGGCAACCACCAACTACAAACCTAGCGATCGCCAACTTTAAAAGGCTTGACGTGTCCCAAAATGTGCCAGCACCTCATTGGTTGATGTATTCTATAAATACTGTACCTCTGGTATGATTTGGAGAGGATAATTTTGAGGTCGAAGTTCTGACGGGTTGGAAGGCGGGAGAATTATGATACCGGCACGCTGCTGAAATACCGAGGAAGAACAATTACTGACGCTGATACCCTACTAGATTCCTAACTCACCTTTCCATTGGAATATGAGTCTTCCTGAGAATTGGACACCGACCACCACTCCCCGACTTGAGGCTTCACCCGAATTGTAGCAAGTTAGGTATTCTATTTGGATCCCCAGCCTTTCTATCTCCATTTTCTCCCTCTTGGAGTGACTGGGCTAATTTCAACCTTTTATTCCGCATGCTTTACTCATAGTTTATTCCTGACTCACAGTTTTTATAGAACTGTTTATGGGGCTCGCCAGAGTCGATGTTTGCATGTGAAGCATTGTAGCATATCTGTAATATATATCAAACTGTGTTGAGGCTCGTGTGAGCCAAAATATTCATATCATTTCGCATTAGCATGTTTGGCCTTTATCTCATGTTTGTCTAGTTTCTACTGATTTTTGGCTCACGATTTGGGATTTAAAAATATTTTTTAGGTGTTTACGATCACACAGGTTGATCCGAAGGAGCCAGTAGGGGCAAAAGACCTGTAGTTTTCTTTTTTATATATTTTGGGATCATGTACTATTTTACATGTTTTTAGTGTTGGAACCTGTATCGTAAGCCGTTGGCATTTTTATTTAATGCATGTATATTCTTATCTTGAGAGTAAAATATCGGGTTGGGTGTTGTTTATGGGTGTTTTGGGTGGCCCAAAGTTTGGGGCGTGACACCTTGTAGCCATGAGGCCAGCACCTTGCATTATGGCGACCATTTGAGAAACTTGTGGAAACCCTAGCTTGAAGTAGCAACCGCCAACATTGAACCAAGGAGTCGCCAACTCCATTGTGGCGACCGCCACATGAAACCCTTGGAAACTTAATTCTTTGTGGCGCCAAACCTAGCGACCGCTAACTTCAAAAGGCCTAACGTGTCTCAAAACGTGCCAGCTCTTCATTGGTTGATGTATTCTATAAATATCGTACATCTGGTACGATTTGGAGAGGACAATTTTAAGGTCGAAGTTCTGACGGGTCAGAAGGTGAGAGAATTCTGATGCCGGAGCGCTACTAAAATACCGAGGAAGAACAATTATTGACGCTGATACCCTACTAGATTCCAAATTCACCTTTCCATTGGAATATGAGTGCTTCCCGAGAATTGGACACCGACCACCATTCGTCGACTTGAGGCTTCACCCGGATTGTAGCAATTCAGGTATTCTATTTGAATCCCCAGCCTTTCTTTCTCCATTTCCTCTTTCTCGAAGTGACTGGGTTAGTTTCAACTGTTTATTCCGCATGCTTTACTCATAGTTTATTCCGAACTCCCAGTTTTTATAGAACTGTTTATGGGGCTCGTGAGTGTTGATGTTTGCATGTGAAGCATTGTAGCATATCTATAATATATATCAAACTGTGTTGAGGCTCATGTGAGTCGAAATATCTATATCTTTTCGCATCAACATGTTTAGCCTTTATCTCATATTTGTCTAGTTTTTGCTGAACTTTGGATCACAGTGTGGGATTTAAAAATATTTTTCAAGTGCTTATGGTCTCGCAAGTTGATCCGAAGGAGCCAGTTGGTGCAGTAGACTTGTAATCTTCTTTTTATCTCTTTTTGGATCATGTATTGTTTTACATGTTTTTAATGTTGGAACCGTGTATTGTAACCCTGTTGACATTTATATTTAATGTATGTATGTTCTTATCTTGAGAGTGAAACATCGGGTTGGGTGTTGTTTATGGGTGTTTCGGGTGGCCCGGAGTTTGGGGCGTGACAACTTGCAAGCATGAGGCCGGCACCTTGCATTATGGTGACCGTTTGAGAAACTTGTGGAAACCCTAGCTTGAAGTAGCGACCGCCAACATTGAACCATGGGGTCGCCAACTCCATTGTGGCGACCGCCAACATTGAACCATGGGGTCGCCAACTCCATTGTGGCGACCGCCATATGAACCCCTTGGAAACTTGATTCTTTGTGGCAACCGCCAATTCCAAACATAGTGACCGCCAACTTCAAAAGGCCTGACGTGTTCCAAAATGTGGCAGCACCTCATTGGTTGATGTATTCTATAAATATCGCACCTCTGGTACGATTTGGAGACGACAATTTTGACGTCCAAGTTTTGACGGGTCGGAAGGCGAGAGAATTCTGATACCGACACGCTGCTGAAATACCGAGGAAGAACAATTATCGACGCTGATACCCCTACTAGATTCCTGACTCACCTTTCCATTGGAATATGAGTGCTTCCCGAGAATTGGACACCGACCACCATTCCCGGACTTGAGGCTTCACCCGGATTATAGCAATTCAGGTATTCTATTTGGATCCCCAGCCTTTCTATCTCCATTTTCTCTCTCTTAGAGTGACTGGTTAGTTTCAACCTTTTATTCCGTATGCTTTACTCATACCAGTTACGTAGTTGATTCAATTATCCTGTTTTATTTGATTAGATCATGAGTTTTGAGTTATTTATAATAAGCATGTTTAGATTAGGTTAATCTAGTTAAATTCATTTTATAAATCAAATTTTAGTTTGTTTACTCAACCTACATTGCACACTTGCATCTAGCAAGCTAATTTGCTAAAATAGTGCTAACATATTTGGCAATTGTGACTTATGGTATTGTTATTTCATAATCAATGCACTTACATTTATGTGGTTGTAATTATCGATATTACATTCGTATTTCATATTCCTTAGTCAAAATGACTGTTATGTCACTTTGTAATAATTGTTGTTTTCTTTCGTTATGTTTTGTTAACTTAATTTCTTTTTAATAATATTTTTTTTATTTTTTTAAATTTTGTTTAACATTAAAATTCACAAAATCTTGTAATCTTAGCTTAGTTTTCTTTTGACGGTATTTCTTTTATTTTTCTCTTATTTTGTTGATAACTAACCTATAGTTACCATTTAGTTAGAATCTAATAATTTTTAAAGCATGCTTTATTTATTTTGTTTAAAATCATGTTAGTGTAATTTGAGGTTATTTGACAATACGCATTTTTGGTACGATAATTTTAAAACATGTTTAGTTCACTTTGTTTTAAACCATCTTTAGAATAACTTAGGTCATTTAGTTATTTGATGTTATTACTAGCAAATTCATGTTCAATTTTGGTATGATTTGATATTATTAGCAAATTCATGTTCAATTAGAATAACCTAAATTATTCTAATGTAGGTTATTTGGTGACATTGCATGCGGGTTTGTTTCATGTATCATTTAGTTAGAAATTACATGCCGCAGAACTTAGAATTTTCTTTTGTTATTTGTTTTGTTTTGACGTTCTATATACATATGTTATGTATTTTTTTTATTTGATTTTGATTGTTCTCTCTTTATCTTCATTTTCTGTATTTGTATGTATTTGAGAAATTTAATTAAGAACTAATGATGATTAGTAGATGCCGACCTCACGGTTAGGCAAACGGGGTGCCTAACACCTTCCCCAATTCGTACCTTAACTCTCGAACACTTGTTTTATCTGGTTATCGTTTTAAAGATCAGTGGCTCATTTTGTTTTTCTTGATTTTTCTCAAAAATCAAGTGACGACTCCATTTTTCACAAGAAAAGAATTTTTAAAATTTAGTTTTCAAGGTGTTAAAGTATTTTCTAAACATTTCTTGAATTCCTTTATCTTTGAAACAAAATCCTAAATCTCAGCGCCATAGTATTTTTTGGCGATTCTGTTGGGAACTGGTTTACAAAATCAATTGAGCGGGCTAGACTTGAAAATATCATTGGTTCTTAATATGACATTCTCCTTTGCATTCTCGCACGCAGTTGCATTGTTCTCACCCCCCTGCCTGGTCGAGTTGATACCCTGGTTAATTTACTGTCTTGGGGCTATGTTGGGAAGACGGGCAAATCTTACTGATTGCACCCTTTCCTAGGTGCGGTAAAAGAGTTCTTGTGTATTGCTTGACCATATCCTGTACCACACCAGGCATGGGGGTATATACTTAGCTCTATTCAAAAAGTACCCTGATTATTGACTAAAATTGGTATTTTCTACATATAATTGCTTAGAATCCGCTATTAGGTATTGACCCGATAGGAATATTTGTTTGATTTAATTGTATGTTTTGCTTGTGTTTGTATAGGGCCTTTGTTTGTTTGTTTAGATTAAGATAGTTTCTCTCCCGGGTTTCAATCAGGTCTTCTTCCGGTGTCTCTTCGTTTTAAAATAGTTTTCCTCTTGGGTTGTTGCCCAGTTTTTGATCTATTAAACTAGAATCTCGGGTTTTGCCCCGATTGTTGGCTTAGGCCTTGTTGTTGGTTTAGGATAGTTTTCTCCCTCCTGGATCCTTATTTGTTCGTTTTGTACCCCCGACACTGTTTAAGCTCGTTTTCCTGAACCCCTATCCAGGCTCTAGTTTTGAGGTCTTGTTTGGCTTAGGGCTATTTTTCTTGCCGGAGTGCTGCCTGTTTTCCTTTAGAATCTTAGGGTAAACCTTCTCTTTGGAGTTTTGTTGGCCCCTTACTTGGTTTTTGTGTTGGTTCTTCGGTGTTGGGGTTTTCAGTCGTTATGTTGTTTGTTTCCTGCCTGATAGGCCCAACAGCGGCATGTTTCTATTTCGGTGGTTATATCTGCTCGTGGTCAGCTGTCTTTGGTATTTGGGGTGTCAACTTTTTATTATCGGGATCCTTTTTGAGAAATGTCTAATATTGATGATTCTACTTTTGGGATTCAGGTTCTACTTCGGGTCCAGATCATTGAGTCAGAAGGTTCGCATCCAGTGTGCATTTGGGCTCAATCAAAAATAGGCAGACTCTACAGAATATCTGAACGAGCAGCAGATTCATCTAAAATGGCAGAGAATGAGGTGAACTTGACAGTTTTGATGAGGGCAATCGCTGAGATACAGAGGGCAGTTGAACACCAGACATAGGCTCAAAACTAGGGTTAGGATCAAATTCGGGCAATCTAAGCTCGCTTGTTGGGGGTAAATGAGCCGCAAGATGATACAAATGAGAACGAAGAAGATTTCTAGGCAGATAACCAAGGGCAAGAAGTGCCTCCAGTTATTGTACCACCGTGGTTTCCACGTTAGGTTGTGATATAGGAAGAAAACACAGCTCAATCTAGGGAGTCTACACTGGAAAAAAAGATTGATCGAATGAAAAAAGTACTGAGAAAGGCAAAGGGAGTGAAAGAATATATGCTGAATGTAGTCGGTTTGTGCTTATTCCCAGATGCCAAACTGCCAAAAAAATTTAAGATGCCAGAGATGGAGAAGTTCGATGGCACCGGACATCTCTGAATTCGTCTGAGGATGGACGTCGGTACTCTCTCCCCCATGGGACTTGATGATCATCTAAAAGTCTAATTGTTCCGTCAATCACTCTCGGAGGCAGCGCATAAATGGTTTCTCTCCCTAGATGTTGCAAAGACTCAAACATGGGAAGACATTGCCACCGTCTTTGTTTGTTAGTATAACTATAACGTCCAGCTAGAGCGTCACTACCTGAGAACTCGAAACCACTCGGCCAGAGGGTCGAGAGTCATTTGTGGACTTTCTAACCAGTTGGAGGGGAATGGTGGCCAAAATGACAACCTGGTCGACGGAGAAGGAACAAGTGAGGATTGTAATCAAGAACCTCCAGTCTCTATTGAAGCATTATTTAATAATACAACCGTTGTCCACTTTCGAACAGCTATTTGATGCTGGGGTCTAGATAGAGGACGCGATCCAGTCTGGAGATACTGAGAAATCCAAGCCAAGTCAGAAACCAAGAAGAGCATACCCTGTTAACAACTAGAATTAATCCACCCCTATTACCAACATCATTTCCCGTTCAAACGAGGTTAATTTGTTGAACCCCCATTCCGAGCAATTCAATCACTCATCTTCCACCCCACAACCAAGTAATAACCAGTAGTCTTAATAGAAGCCGAGGAGAGTTTTTACGCCCTTCAATATATCTTTGCCCACAGCTCTTAATCGACTTGTCGAGAAGGGATTAATCAAGCTTTTGGACCCGATGCCTGTACCCGATCCCCTACACCCATGATACAACACTTCCTAGTATTGTGCCTTTCACTAAGGTCATGGACACTTGATCGACAAGTGTATGAGGCTGCGCCATGAAATCCAGGATCTTATCGACAAGAAGGTCATTCCACCACTATTCGTTGCTCAAAAATTGAATGTTATAACTAATCCTTTACCAAACCATTCTAAGCAGGGAGGGGTGAATTTGATTTTACTAGGGGATCAGAGGATCCTAGTTGTTACTTCTGTCCAGTACACTTTTTGCGTCCACATGTTTCAGTTGCTAGAGATCAATTGTGTTCCTTAATCATGGTTAAAAATGGATGGGACATGAAAGAAGAATGGAATGACAATGCTTGGGAATGATATCAAATGATGGTTTAAGTTGATAATCAAGAAGAGCGCAATGAGGATGATGACTGGCCGTTAAATTACCCTGTACGGTTGTATGGATTCGATCATGTACTAGATGGCGTCACTCTTCCTTAGCTATTTTAAGAGGAGGTTTATGTCAATGAAATACAGTCTTACTGGTTGGTTTGAAAGGTCTTAAAGTTGGATGTGGAGAAATAAACTGAATTCTAGACTACTCGGGAACAACAGGTAGGCTACATCGGGGAAGACATCTGGGAGCAAGATGACATCGATAACATGTGGGCAATAGAAGACGAGGAAGAAAGGAAGGAAAGACCAGAATGCGTCAATCTGGACGACTTTTGGGAATTTAAAAGTTCTTCGCATGTTGTTGAGATCAGACAAACTGAGAACACAATGCCAGGGTTATGGGATCCTGAGGAAGGGGTTGAACATCTGACTAAGAGTGGGTGGCATTTCAAGCTAGTTCAATTAGAAAATGGGCAAGCGAGTGGAAAAGGAAAAAAGGAGCAAGAAGAAGAAGACGACGCTGTATTGAAACAGTTGAAAAAGACTTAAGCTAATATTAGTATCTAGGGTTTATTAATGGCTTCACACCGGCATCGACAAGCCGTGTTGAAGGTTTTGAATAAGGCCACTGTTTCAATAGATGTAACTCCAAAACAGCTCATCGGGCTTATTCTATCGGCGGTGGAGCTGAAGGTCATTTTCTTTTTTGATAAGGATTTGCCGTTAGAAGGGAGGAGACATAACAAACCATTGTACATCACTACCAAATGCTTGGAGAAATAGGTTTCGGTGGCTCTCATCGATAACGGGTCTGCATTGAATGTCTGCCCGCTTAGAACGACCGTTTGCTTAGGATTGAAACCAGATCGTTTTACGCCCAACAATCAAGGAGTTTGGGCCTATGCCAATATAAGGAAGGATGTACTTGGGTTAGTATCATTTGCTGTGATGGTCGGACCTTTGGAAATCTCAGTTGAATTTCATGTGTTGGATGTGCCAACATCTTTTAATTTGTTGCTGGGAAGGCCATGGCTTCATGACCTGAATGTCCAAGTAGTACCTTCCACTCTTCACCAGAAGCTAAAATTGATTAAGAATGGGGCCATCCTGACAATCTACGGGGAATATAGTATTCAAATCCCAAAAGAAGATGACTCAATCCTCATAGAAGTCCAACATGGTGAGGGGAATGTATTCCTAAACGGGTTCCAATTTGACGAAGCATAAGCAGTGCAAATGCTATTGAAAGAGGAAGAGAGCTATGTTAATTCCTATGTTGTTACAATGACGAGATGTATGTCCTATTTTCTAAAAATGGGGTTGGGTCACAAACAATAAGGAATTTCAGAGCCCATCTAAGTGTAGCCGATCTCGCAGTTCTTCGGCCTGGGGTATAAGTCGATAGACGAAGATCTGGATGAACCAAGGAAAAGGCAGAGAGGAAAGAAAGGCAGGTATGAAGGAACGTTGAATGGTTACTTCATCAAGGAAGGCGAAGACTTTCCTTACTATGGTTTCCCAGAACCATGGTTTGATGAGGAAACCAACCAAAGGTTACTAGGGCTGGAGATCTTCTTCAGTCACAAATTATTTGATTCCGAAGAAGAGGAAGCCGAGAAGGGAAAGAAGATTCAAGAAGTTGAAGATTGGGCAGATCAGTTATATGGCATTGACATGGGGGCATTATTCTGTGAGAAGATGTTTCAAATAAATATAGCTGAGCAAAGTTGCCTGATGTTGGGCTACGGTGTGCCAGCTAACTACACTGAACTTATCATGGACGTGGCTGCGAAGGACGTCAAGAACTGGACCTTAGAGTCCTGTGCTTTGTATGATGTTGGTTTCAAGTCTGAATCTGATTAGTGTGAGTCTCTGTTGGATGTTGGGTCTGAGGGCACATCTGATTATGCATCATCTCCTGCCACTTTTGATCTTGTAATCCCTTTCCTCTTTAATATCAATGAAATGAACAAGATTTTCGGTTACTCTGTTTTGTTTGATTTATTTCATATGCTTTCTGATGATTTTGAATTCGACCGGATGTCGCCAAAAAAATAAAACTTTTCATAAAAAGAAAAGAAGAAATGCACGCCCTGTTAGGGTTGATATACTGAAAACTACGTTTTTAGTATTTAATTTTATTTTAATAAAATTAAATTTTCATTTTATAAGAATCTTTATGAGTAATGTATGTATATCATTTCTTTGTTATACATGGATGCCCAATATTTTGTATAGTATTTAATCTGGTGTGTAGAGTACGGCTTACACACAGAAGATCAAATTTTAAGTTCTTACAGAATATAAGTTTTATGTTCACAGTTTAGATGAAAATGGACATACCATCG